>JAUCMX010000008.1:3400217-3532717 GCA_033459395.1 Hemibagrus guttatus | reverse complement strand
GTCAATAATCTTGCACAACTTTTGTAAGGAAGAAAGCGTATTGCAAGCGTTAACATTCGGTAATTGGATCCTGTATGCTGGATGTTATTTTGAGACATGTCCGCCTGTTGTGCTTGTGAATCTGATTAGAAATAATCAAATTAGCCTTGTGTATTTGCACAGTGAAAAGTTTCCACAGTGGTTCTTTAACAGAGCACAGAAAATCTTATGACCTTTTATTTCATTCGCCTTGTGGATATATGATTTATCCCTCAGCTGCTTAGTGTGTTTGGCTTATTAATATTTGAAAGAACTTCCAGTTAGCAATACACAGCTGCTGGGTAAAAGGCTAAGAGCATGGGAGGATTGCTAAGTTGCTACTTTTGTTGACTACGGTGCTAATATATGGCCTTGTTAAAGAAGAGTGCATTAAAGGAGGAGGCCATGATGGGCATCATGAATCACCAGTGATTTGATTTACTAATTATGTTGATTAAGTTATTAACCTTGGTCAAGAATCTGTGTGTGTGTGTGTGTGTGTGTGTGTGTGTGTGTGTGTGTGTGTGTGTGTGAGAGTGAGAGGGAGAGACACCACTTTGAAGGAGGAAGTATGTATGGGTTACTTCTGTAATTTGATTCATTCCATAAAACAATATCTTTCAGTTTTGATTATGGAAGACAGAAAAGATTCTTCTGGGTGAATCGATTCACAATAATGGCTGAATCGATTCACAATACTGACTTACTTACACACTGAATCAGTTTAGTGACATCATGATTCACTTTATGATAACTTTAGTCTGTATTAACTCTTATGTAAACTTTATATCGGTTCATTTGAACTGCTCATTTGATGAATCAACAAGTGCTGATTCCTTTGATTCACCACTCCAGAAGCATTGCAGAACGACAAGAATGATTCTTTTGCAATGATTCAGATGAATCGTTTCACAAGAATGAATAAATTTTTTTTCCCTTCTTTATATTTTTCAAACCTGTACATTTAAAACAAGTGCAATTTCATGATGGGAGTCGTGTTTACTTTGTAATTCAATTCTTTAGTCAATCACAGTTTGGATTTAATTCCTCACTACAGGATTGCAGTGACTCCTTGTGAATCGATTCACAAGAATACTGGCTTACTCACAATACTGGCTTACTTATACACTGAATCAGTTTAGTGACGACATTGTGATTCGTTTGATTCTTTTTTGTTTGTTCGCACAGCCAAAAATTTATTTTAATTAAACCTTTTCTAAGAATTAAAAATTACAAAAATACATTTCTTGTGGTGTCGTAAATCAAATGAATCAAATTGAACAATTTGATTCAGTTAAATGAGTAGTT
The DNA here is from genome assembly GCA_033459395.1 of Hemibagrus guttatus. Taxonomy (NCBI): domain Eukaryota; kingdom Metazoa; phylum Chordata; class Actinopteri; order Siluriformes; family Bagridae; genus Hemibagrus; species Hemibagrus guttatus. The sequence goes on along the minus strand of JAUCMX010000008.1, from coordinate 3,531,391 downwards.
TAAAATAATGAATCAGTAAATCAACTCATATTGCCCATTAATACTTCCTCTTTCAAAATAAAGGCAGGTTGTGTGTTTTTTTTTTTTTTTGCAATATGAACCAGTCCACACCAACACACATGGCACTGAACACCAGTATGCTGTTTATCTCTTTTCTAAAAAGTGACTAGCCAGCATTTTAGCAGTATAAGTAAATATTTTAATCATGTCATGACTTCTCTGTGGCACAGGAGATAAATCTCACACGCTGACTCATTTTTATTTGGAGTTCCTAGTTGCTGGTTTTGGAGGATTGGGGGAACTTAAATACGACAGCAGGATGTCAGTAAGTGTGACAAAATGAATGGTGTAACTCATTTATTTAATAAGATGAATACGAATAGTGCAGTGAATTTATGTGGCAGTCCAAGAGATAGTGAAAGAGTCATTTCAGCAACTCTTACAGGGGTTAAAGTTCACTAGCAGATACACAGTAACCAAGCCAGAGTGTACACCTAATACAGAGCTTTGTGCCTTTTTTTTGCTCTTTGTTCACAAATCCAACTTACCCAACTGACCTTGAATCTAATCAAGCAATTAATGCAAATTTTACACATACACTTTATTGCCAAAAGTTTTGGGACACCCCTCCAAATCACTGAATTCAGGGGTTGGGCTCGGCCCCTTAGTTCCAGTGAAAGGAACTCTTAATGCTTCAGCATACCAAGACATTTTGGACAATTTCATGCTCCTAGCTTCGTGGGAACAGTTTGGGGATGACCCCTTCCTGTTCCAACATGACCGCACACCAGTGCACAAAGCAAGGTCCACAAAGACATAGATGAGCGAGTTTTGTGTGGAGGAACTGGACTGACCTCAACCTGATAGAACACCTGTGGGATGAATTAGAGCGGAGACTTCGAGCCAGGAAAAACTCTGTCTGTCTGACTGTTTGTCAGGAAAATCAGCTCCAACTCTTCTGGGAAGGCTTTCCACAAGGTTTAGGTGTGTGTTTATGGAAATTTTTGACCATTCCCCTAGAGGCGCATTTGTGAGGTCAGGCACTGATGTTGGACGAGAAGGCCTGGCTCACAGTCTCCGCTCTAATACATCCCAAAGGTGTTCTATGGGGTTGAGGTCAGGACTCTGTGCAGGTCAGTCAAGTTCCTCCACACCAAACTCACTCATCCATGTCTTTATGGACCTTGCTTTGTGCACTGGTGTGCGGTCATGTTGGAACAGGAAGGGGTCATCCCCAAACTGTTCCCACAAAGTTGGTAGCATGAAATTGTCCAAAATGTCTTGGTATGCTGAAGCATTAAGAGTTCCTTTCACTGGAACTAAGGGGCCGGGCCCAACCCCTGAAACACAACACCTGAATTCAGTGATTTGGAGGGGTGTCCCAAAACTTTTGCCAATATAGTGTACTTACTATACATTATATAATAATCATTAATTATTTACTTAAGGAACAAAGAAATGCTGTTTGGGCTTAATCAGAACCAACAAAATGGACTCTCTTCCATATTAACAGCAGAAGTGTTTTATTCACCTTATATCTCAGCAGCTTGCTAACGTTTATAAATCAACGACATGTCAATCATTTTTATTTATTTCTGAACAAGTTCTTGTTATCACTTAACTGTCTGTTATGTTACAGCAGCTATAAACAGTAGTTTCTTCACCAGCTTCTTTTTCCTTTCTCACTTAATGAGGACTTTCCCATGGCGGAAAGAATCTCGGTTACAGAAAGCTTCATTATAATCGATGATGATTCATTAGATTTTTTAAATATCTCTTTATTATTAATAATATTAGAATATATTATTTATGCTGGATTGAATCACTCAATTTTCTAAGGCTCTAGAATGATAAATTGTCATTAATTGTAAGTTTAAATCCTACGCTATTCACGTCTGAATGCTCCTTCGTGATCCTCACTGATTTCACTGCTGACTATAATGAACTTACCCTGCTGTATACCGCTAGTGCTAACTAGTATAATGGTCTACTTCTGTCTATTGGTATCATTATCGTCAATCAGTAACTTACTGTATAGTCCATAGAAATTCCAGCTACGGAAACAAGGTTTACATACGAGATTTTTCCTCTTGCTGCTTGGGATACTCACTGGTGGTTAGAAGCGGATTTCAAATGTGTAATAAATGTGTAATAAATGTGTAATAAGTAAATTCTAAATGATCATGCCAGAGCAGCCATTGCTGAGCCATCGACTCTTTAATCAACACTTATTAATGAACTGTCTGAAGTATATTTCCAATTAGTTTCATTGTAGTTATTGAGTAATATGGTTTAAGAAGAAAAAAATACAGCAGGATATTCAGCAATAACTCAAGTGCTCCGGTACAGTTTGGAATTTTTGTTTTTTTTTCCGACCGGGTTGTGTCTTGACATGTACGGAAATTGGAAATGTGGATAAAAGACAAATAATAATAAGTGTATGATTGTTCCAGTTTTCTCTCCAATGTGATGAGAGAGAGAGAGAGAGAGAGAGAGCTGCTCCATCTTGACCAAACTTTCATTTTAATTATGTTTTGCCAAAAATAAGCTCTTCTAATGCCATTAGTGAGCCCGCTGGGCGAGGACATGGGGAAGGACTGGATTTGGCCGTGACACATGCATATGAGGACATTTCAAAGACATCTAGGTGCTATTTATATGAATGCTGTGTGTGTGTGTGTGTGTGTTTGGGGGGGCACTCGCTGGCCACTTTAATAGGAACACATCCATTTTAGAATGCACAAGCGGTTAAGAGACGGACAGACTACACTAGTCTGTCAGACAAGAACAGGAATTGGAGGCTATGTAAAACATCACATGGCCTTTCTGCTAAAGATTAAACCTCTTGATCTGCCCTCAGTGTGTTGCTGCCACATGGTTGCCTGTTTGGATAAATATCAAGGTGTACAGGTGTTCCTAATAAACTGGATGGTGAGGGTATGTGCTCATATTTGTGAATTTTGGCGAGTGACGGTGGCTCACACGTTCATACGTACACAGATTCTCCCGTCCCATGGTGACATTTTTCAACTAACCCACACGCTTTCACAGTGGACAGATGGTCACTACTGGTTTGCTGCCATTTCTGGGTCTATCAGAGCAGGTCCTCCACACATAACTGGGTCTATTCAATACAGGTCCTTCACACATAACCCTAACCCTCTTATAACACAAATTTTTATCTGTTTATAGTTACATTTCATGTTGTGGAACAAGTTATCACTTACATTATAGCAGCGATAAATAAACAGTAATACTATGCTTAGTATACTAAGCACTGACACTGGTGACTCCTTCCATAAAATATTCAATAAACCCCAGCTACTTATAGCTGTTACCATGGAAACAATATCCGCATTATAGCAAGTGCATTAATATAATCCAGTGTTTTGCCTTGCGGCTGGAAAGACTGTTTTTTATGACCTGTTTAATGCTAGTCAGTTCCCATTGCTCAGAGTAGCTCGGTTTTATCACCTCTATGCCAGAGCTACAGCGTGATGTACTCGGGAGAGCCGTGTACATCCTCCTGCAGAGGTTTATTTCAGCTTTATTAATAATCCCAGGTTATAGCCAAGTCGAGAACCTGGCAGACAGTGAACAAAGGCAAAGTAATAGTCATGAACCAGGAAATCAGGCTGACAAACAATACACTGAGAAGGAGGAAGCAGATTTTTACAAGAGAGAAACAAGAATAGAAAAACACAGCAATGTGTTTAAAGGTGCAGTCAGTGTTTTGGTGGATGTTAGCTAGACCTGGCGGTGGAAATACTGTCTCTTTCCGCTGAGTTGAATCATTGCTTCACCTGTTCAGCCCTCAAATGGCTCATTCCTAAGCTTTGTGATATTATGACCGCTGCAATTGGTCAACTATTGACAAAATTCCATCCATCCATCGCACTTATCCTACAAAGGGTCACAGGGGAGACTCTAGTCTATTCCAGAGGACTTGGAACACAAGGCCATGGACCATCACACTCACACATTCAAACCCTATAGACAATTTAGAGATGCCAGTCAACCTACAACACATGAACCAAAGGTGGGAATCAAACCCCCAACCACAGAGTTGTGAGGCATACATGCTAATCACTAAGCCATTCTGCTCCCTGTGTGCACACCATATTGCATATTTCATTAAGAAGAATTGTTTCTACTTCTCCTAATGACTGATGAGCTTCTCGTACATCCTCTCTTGATACATCCACACAGCTGAGAGCAAAACACACATCTCATCTTTCACACAAATGAACGGCTCAGATGATGAAAAGAAGTCTCCATGGAAGCATTTTAGCAATGACTGAAGATAAATGAACAAATGAATGAATTACTTCTTGGCTATGTCTAGAAACCCCCCCCAAAAAAAGCCAGATTATACGTTCTATATTCACCAACTAGCTGGTAGGAAAGTGTACGAATACAGACGCTTCCTTCAAAAGCCTTACGATGTAATCTATATTGTATAGAGATGTGAGTCGTACTGTTTGAAGCACTAAATTACAATATTTCTGAGGTAACATCAGACTTGTTAGCTAACGGCTAACTTGTTGACAAGCATTCGTGTGACTTGTGACCTGTAGACAGCTGTTTGAATGAGGCAACAAATATTTAACTTTAACTTAACAGAAAATTTTATTCCTAAATCTTTGCAGATCTCTGGCAGTCCAATTTTTCAACTTTTCTGAGGTAAAAATTGTTGCCTTCTTGTGAATTATGAAACAAAAAATGTGTGTTAGAAATGAACAGTGTGAATGATTACTACCACAGGAAGCAATGACCAAATAAGGAAAGTGGAAACCCAAGAGGGTCAAACTGTAGAGGTTGTAGAGGGTTTAGAAAGCCATAGGGGTCACATGACAGGAGCTGTTTATCTAATAAATGGTCGCACATCCTGATGTGTTTTATTTCTCTTATACAACAGAAATTTGCCAAAAGATTCATGAACAAATGAATAAATCATCCTTTTGTCATGCCATGTGTTAAACCATGGATAAAAAGCATGGCATAGTTCTTTAATTATTTAAGAAAATGTCAAACTGGGGTGGTAATATTTCCAGTCCATAGTTGATTATTTTCCTATAACCATGCATCATCGCAATTTATTCCTTCCACAGGTAATAAACTGCTTCTATGCAACAGTGAAATACAGAGGTAGATAATAAGGGCTTTGGAGTTGAGAAACGCTGCTTGGTGATGTGTGGGCTGTGTGACTCTTCATCTTCATACTTTGTTACACAACAACTGGTCTCTTCAGCGGCAGACAGCAGCCCTGCATGCATAAATAATATAAATACCACTGCAGCGGTGACATCCGCACAGTTTCAGTTCATCTCAGCCACAAAGATGAGTCGAAGTCGTTTGAGAAGACGTTGCTATCGCGCACAGAGCAGCCTCTCTATAAACCATGGACGTTCCTGTTAGCTGAAGTGCTTAGTGACCTGGCAAACAGTTATTTTAATCATTGTTCCTCGTTATTAGATAGGGAGACTTGCAAGTGTCTGCTAATCAGGATACCTAATTTTGTAGCTCTATTTCTTAAGAGAATACAACTGAGAGATTGCTCCATTTACCGAATTATGATTATGGAGCACGAGAGCTCTTATATACACAGAGGTAATAATTGCCTAAATTCAAGTACATGAGTTATGGTGTGCATTAGTGTGCTGTGTATTATAAATCATGTCAGATTATTTTCCTCATTTAATGTGATCTACTGTAGCAATCAACAAAATTTAAGTGAAGAACAAATAGAAAATCCACTCTATATGGTTGCACATATCTGCAACAAATGTAGGTGGGATATATTAGGCAGCAAGTGAACATTTTGTCCTCAAAGTTGATGTGTTAGAAGCAGGAAAAATGGGCAAGCGTAAGGATTCGAGCGAGTTTGACGAAGGGCCAAATTGTGACGGCTAGACCACTGGATCAAAACATCTCCAAAACTGCAGCTCTTGTGGGGTGTTCCCGGTCTGCAGTGGTCAGTATCTATCAAAAGTGGTCCAAGGAAGGAACAGCGGTGAACCGGCGACAGGGTCATGGGCGGCCGAGGCTCATTGATGCACGTGGGGAGTGAAGGCCGGCCCGTGTGATCCGATCCAACAGACGAGCTACTGCTGCGCAAATTACTGAAGAAGTTAATGCTGGTTCTGATAGAAAGGTGTCAGAATACACAGTGCATGATGAGTCAGGTCTGTTTTGGCAGCAAAAGGGGACCAACACAATATTAGGCAGGTGGTCATAATGCCCTACAGCATAATGCTACCACCACCATGCTTCACTGTGATGTTTTGTGTCAAACACATTTTTTAGAGTTATGGACATTTCACTACTTGGTTTTGGGGTGATTTTAGGCAAGCTTGGATTTTTCTGTTGTGAGAAAGGGCTTCCATCTTGCTTACCCCATAGCCAAAACATGTGACGAATACAAGACACTGTTGCCACATACCGGGAGTGACCAGTACTCCAGATATTCTAGCAGTTCCTTTAATGATACTGTACAACAGTCTGAGTGATATGGGGTTTTTTCCACCAATTTTGGATGACACTACAGCCGATTTTTATTTGGGGTTATTCACTTATGACAGGTACAAAAATGACTTCCGAACATTAGATCGTGAGCACGGTCCCAGGATAAAAGGGTGTGTACTTTTCTTTTTTTTTCCTGAAAATGTCTTTGAACAGTTTGCTACGTCATAAAATCCTGCTATTTTACCAGAGGTGTGTAAACTTTTACATTGTAGAGAGCCAAATTTCCTGCATCTATCTGGATATTTATCTAGATAGCATATCCTAACATTGATATTTACATATATATTTATCCTATACACCAGTTTGGGTCATTTGTGATGCTTTTTTTAACTGTTTAGTCCATGCCTGGTTTCTGTAGTTACTGAAATTCAATTACATAAGTGCTAATCGTGGTGGTGTGTGTGTGGGGGTGCCTCAGGATGTCCCGTAACCTGATCTATAATTCTCTGTACAAATTATATTTAACCTCAGATATAACAGGCTGCCCGATCGAAGCGTCCTGCTTTAAACTTTAATAGAGGTTGAATCAGGGTCCATATAAAACAGCAGCCATTCTTCAGCGCTCAGTCATCACGATGAGGCGCAATAGAAACTACACTTGTATAAGGCTCATGAACACCGATTGCGTGCGTCTTGTGAAACCAAAAGACTGACCAAAAACTATTACAAGCACGAGTAAATATTTAATTCAGGTGTCAGGGCTGCTCCGTGACATAAACCTTACATTCTTACTAAATTTATGATCCCTCCTAAAACAAACAGGGAGAATATTTCACCTGAATCCGCCTCTAGCTATTCTTATTTGTGACCTGAATGATATTCAGATATGCTTGACACGCTAGCTAAGGTTTATTTCTCGTGAAGTAAATTGTTTGTCAGGAAAATAAAAGCTTATATTATGACTGATGCCATTTCTTCAGCCGATCTGAAAATCCAGTTTTCTTTCACCTCAACATTTAGTGTCTGTAGTTTGCTTGTTTTGCACCAGAGCTAGCAAACAAGTGAGGAAAGCTTACAGCTGCTAGATTAGCACTGTAGCGATCCGCATGACAAAATCATTCACTTTAAGCAGCTTTGTGGTGTTGTTCAGTGTCTCAGACAGACTTGTTTATGTGCTTTCTGACAATGTTTGACACACCGTTATGTATAAAAAACAAAAGGTTAAAGCTCCATTTTGTAGTTATGAACAATGTTATCGTTTAGCACATATTTTGACTAGCATAGCTTCAGACTCGGGTAGGAGGTTTTGACACACAATTGGACTTTAGAAGCAATTTGGATGATAATATAGATGCTAATTTATTTGTATAGAGGAAAATGCAGACAAATAAATAAATAAATAAATAAAAAAATAAAATAAAAAAATCTGTCCACCTCAAAGAATAAGTGGAAGCTTCAGCAAATTCACACTGAAGCCAAGTGTACAATAAGCTGAGTTCAGGGGAAAGGTCAGGGGAAAAAACGTTTTCTTGCCATCTGGATGTTCACAGTCCCTCTAATGGATCCAGGCCATTTTCCCATCTCAGTGTGTATAAAAATATTCCAAAGGGGAGGCCAGAAGACCAACCTGGCAACATTATAAAGCAGGTCTACATGGTATTCAAAGCTTTTACAATCCCTAAGGGACAACTGCAGTGGGTTGGGTTGCCATGTTGTGTGGTTTTAATTATAACTGGCCTATTTACGAAAAAAAGATAGCTTTTTTATTTTAAAGTATTATATACCTGATTAATACTATACATTATATATATTTTATATACAATATGTACTAACTCCCAGGTTTGCCACTTGACTTAACACTTGCTATTGTGAATGCAGGGTTAAAGTTGGAAAGGAAGGTAAGGATTAGTCAGAATTCTCCCATTTGTCATTAGGTCAGTTTAATAAGGTTTCTAAATCTCATTAAAGGTGCAATAGATTCGATTGATTTAAAAAAAAAAAATCTTATTTGTAAAATGAGTTTAAAAACGATGTAGACAACGAGACTGTGGCCTTAGCAAAAGTTTATTACGTTGCAGAGAAAACTGTCAGTCATTTCCTGGACAATCTACAGGCATGAACATGGGCAAAATGTCAGATGGAATCTGGAGACTATCACAGGGATCAAGACGGGGGAACCCCCTGGACAGGGTGCCACCCCAACGGAGGGCAAACTCACACATACACTCACACACACCAGACAATTTAGAAATGCTGGTCAATGTCCAGAACATGTCTTTGCATTTTAGACTAAATGGGAAGAAATCCTGAAGCACAGGGAGACAATGAAATCTACAAGCACACCCCCATCCCTGGAGGTGTGACGCAACCACAAAAGATCTGGTTAATCTTACCTATTGCACCTTTAATGAACTATAAAGGCAACGAGATTTAGGTTAGAGTACAGTCCCGGGTGAATTATGCATGATTTGGCAGCCCTGATCTTTGTACTCTGGCAACCCGGGTATAGTAGGCGTGCACGGAGAATGACGGGAAATCTGACCCAGGTGCTGCTACCATTGCACTGCATTTCACTCCAAGGAGAGAGAGAGAGAGAGGGGGGGGGTAGTAGAAGAAGTGGTGCTGTTGCAGGAAACTCGGTGCACCTTCATCATCATCATCATCACCATCATGATGCACGAGTCGTAGGCAGTAACAGCAGCAGCTTCTGCTGCTTCTTTACTCTAGACTGGAGGATTTTCCCCCAGGTGCATGCATGGGCTCCGAGAGACTCCAAGGAATATTTTAAAGGAAAAGAGTTTTGCGCACCAGGTGCAGAGAGGAGCTGCTCTGCCATCATGGCCGGCCAGGAATGGACTGACTGGTTCGAACGGGAGGAACTGATCGGTCAGATCAGCGACATCCGAGTGCAAAACCTTCAAGGTAGGTGTGCTGCACTTCATCATAATCATCATCATCATCATCGTCCATCATCCTGATGGATCTGCGCTAAAAAGAAAAGCACGCACAAACTTGAAAAGCTGCGTGAACGGGAAACTACCGGAACTGCTACACAAACACAAACATCACCGCGGAAACGGTAATGTTTGGTTTCGCCCTTGAAACTGCAAAACAAACAAATAAATAAATGTAAAAATCACACAAGTTGTTCCACAAGCTCAGACTCCATGAAGGAGCTCGGCGTAAAAAAAAAAAAAAAAAAAACCCCACAAAACGAAACATTCCTTAGTGTTTTCACTAAGGGACTGAGCGATAATATCGTTACCGCGATATTCTTCTTAATGTGATACCGATATGTCTGTTGCGATCATTCTGGCTTCTCTGCAGTCTAACAAGGCTAAACTTGATTGAATGAAGTTGTTCCACACTTTGGTGGTGGGAAGGTGTTGATTGATTGATTGATTAAGTAAGTAATATCAAGACCAAGATAACGCTTATACCAAATATCGGCTGGGATTCGGCGTAGGTATAACCGTACTGTTGCTTGTGAGAAATTCCTTTCTACAAGCAAGAAAGTAATATAAAGTAGGTTGCGGTGTGGATTTTGTACCTTCTTCCTTGGCGTCTTCTTCTGACGAGCTTTCATATCTTGACTGAAAAGCTGTATTCATGAAAAAGGTATGGTTTGCTGATGATGATGCTAACATAAGTGTAGTTACCGTTTTGAACTAGGAAGTGGAATTGTGTGTATTTTTGTAGTGTTAAACAGACTGATAACACACAGTAAAGCATCCCGGTGAGGTTATACTAATAAGCACTCTTGGAATGCTCCTTGACCAATCAGATTAGTCGACCAGAGCGAACTTCTGTATAATATCTTAGAACCAGCACATTAGAGCTGCTGTTATAATAAGTTCAGTTTTATGTAATTGGCTAGTAATAACTAATTCTTAACATGATCAAATTTTCTGTAAGGAGAAGTTTTTTTTGCATTAAGGAAGGAGTCTCCAGTGTTTTTTTCAAAGTTTTCCCATCATTCACTTGCAGTGGTATCTAAACCCAAGGTGCAAGTGAACACTGGATCAGTTCTCCATGCTCAGAGGTAGGCTTGTGTACCTTAAAGGTAAATTAGCTTCAGGAGCTGGGAGGTACCGTTATGCTTATTTTTATTCCGAAAACACATATGTTGGCTGCAAGTGACTCAATTACATATGTAAACGACTCCTCAAATTATATTCACACATTTTTTATTTGTATTTATAATCGGTGCTTAGAGCAATACCCTCAAGTAAAATAAGACAGATTAAGTAGGTTTCTCGCCTATCATGTGGAAGCCAATGCCTTAACCCCAGCCACTGGATGCAGTGCCGGTCCCAAGCCCGGAAAAATGGGAGGGTTGCGTCAGGAAGGGCATCTGGCGTAAAACATTTGCCGAGTTGTTGTGCGGACCAGTTGGTCCGCTGTGGCGACCCCGAACAGGGAGCAACCGAAAGCAACTAGACATACTTGCATACACTTCTTGACTCCTTCAGACTCCTCAAATGATACACATTCAGTCGAAAATGACTCCTCAGATGATGCATGTACATTTGTGAATGATTCCTTAAATGATGCTCATACATTTGTAAATGACTCCTCTATTGACACCTATACATTTGTAAATGACACATCCAAATGATACATGTACATTCTGTAATTGACTCCACAAATTATGCAAATACATTTGTAAATGACTCCTCAAATGACACCTATACATTTGTAAATGACTCCTCAAATGATACTCATACATTTGTAAATGACACGTCAAATGATACATGTTCATTTGTAAATGACTCCTCAAATGACACCCATGCAATTGTAAATGACTCGTCATATGATACTGATACATTTTTAAACGACTCGTCAAATGATACTCATACATTTGTAAACGACTCCCAAAATGACACCTATAAAATTGTAAACAACTCCCCAAATGATATATGTACATTTGTAAATGACTCCTTAAATGATACGCATACATTTTTAAATGACACGTCAAATGATACATGTGCATTTGTAAATGACTCCTCAAATGACACCCATGCAATTGTAAATGACTCGTCATATGATACTGATACATTTTTAAACGACTCGTCAAATGATACTCATACATTTGTAAACGACTCCCAAAATGACACCTATAAAATTGTAAACAACTCCCCAAATGATATATGTACATTTGTAAATGACTCCTTAAATGATACGCATACATTTTTAAATGACTCCTCAAATGATACATGCACATTTGTAAATGACTCCTCAATCGATTTTCTTACATTTCTAAACAACTTCTCAAATGATTCCTTACTTTTCTAAATTTTTTCTAAATTACGTTTTCTTGCATTCGTAAAAGACTCCCTTCCCTCCCTCTCTGTTTATCGCATGAAAAGTTGCAGCTTATAATATTTCAGGTGAAACATCAGTTGTGTCTTTTTGTATGGTAACCATAGCAACACGACAGCTAGCGAAGGGATGAACGAGGATAGTCCTGTTATTTTCAACCCACACACTATGCAGTAAAGACAAGCAAACATTTATATAACATTTATTGTGCAGTGTTTAACCTTTTTTATGCATTATTTCCCATTCTCCATAATACATTATATATTTCTATATGTTTCACACAAGCTTACTCACGAGTTAATCTGACACTGTTACTATTTTTTTCGGATCAGAGATTAGTGTTGCTCTCTGGTGGCACTTTTTTAATTAAATTTGGATTCTTCTGACATCATGAGACATGAGGAAAATATCCACAGGTGGAAATGAATCACAGGGTTTTACGATAAAGCTGTCTGTCTGCTAAGGCTTTGCTCCGTCTGGCATTCTGTTGGCATTCATAAACAAATATAAGACTAAATCTGTTGTCATTGCATCACAAGCTTCACATGTTCAATCTCCAGTGTTTCATCATCACCCACGGTATTGAATTATTGACTTCAGATAAACTTTCCTAATCACTACGGACGTTAATCCAGCACTCTGTCCCAATTTGTTAATTTGGGGGGATGGTGTTTAGTGCGCGTTCGGCGTGTGCTTATAATATAATCCGTTATACGATACATAACAATGTTGTTCTCATGGATTCTATAAAACATTGTCACTATGCCAATCTTCTGGTTGCTAGGAGACCGAGATGTGTTCGGAAAGCTGCATAACGGCAGTCTATCAAGTTTCCAGTTTGAATGAACCTGAAATGTGTCCCATAGTTCCTTTCTCCAAATTTTAATAAGATGCGAAAGCTTTCTCTAGAGATATGAAACATTTTTGTATCAGCAATCAAAGAGAGCTCATTTGTCAGTTCGGTAATTGCTTCTCCTCTTATCTATAGCAAGCGACACATTTTTATACATGATGTGAGAAGAGGACATTATTTTAATTCTAAAAATAATTAAGGGGAAGGATTTCGTCTGCATTAGCTAGCTGTGCTTCTCGGAAGTAAAAATCGGAGGTTGGAATGCGCCAATGAGGAAAAACAAAACAAAACCTGGACGGCGAGGTGTTTGTCTTTTGTTAGCTCCAAGCCGTGATGAGTGGTGTGTATTTACCTCAGACCAGCAAATTACCGTATACGAATTAAAGCTAATACGTGTATGTATAATAGAACTTTTTTAAAGGTAAGAAGTTTTACTGTTGATGCTGGGAGCAGCCATTTTGAATTGATGAACTGTTTTTTTCCTACTCGGAGGTCAGAAATGATGAGTTATGTCTTTTAGTCAAATGCAGCATTGCTTTACATTTATGAGTCAAGGTTTCCAACAGAATGTGGGACCATGGGAAGCACACTGGAGCGCTTTTTCACCACTTTTGCACCACAATAGCTATTTATTTATTTATTTATTTATTTATTTATCATTATCAGTGTCCGTATTCTATCTTGCATTCGCATATTTTTTTTTTTTTTTTTTTTTTTTTTTTTTAGCATGATGTTGCTCAGAGCCTGTGGTCTATACGGCAGCTTTTAGTTTCTATGAAGGTATAACACCAAGTGCTCATAAACACACACTCACACTGGCGAAGGCAGAAATTAGATGACGGATGAAATGCTGCAGAGAGCACAGCCTCGGAGCTGATTGTATAACCCACACTGCTCACTGTAAGAGCGTTGGCCTCTGCATCAGAGCTGGAATTTCAGCGCAGTGTGTTCCCACACACCACACATAGCGCCTTGAGAGGTGATTGAATCCCAGACTCTGGCTGTGTGAGTGGGTTCGTGTGGAGCTCTGTTCGGAAATCACCCTCTGTGAAACATCAAAAGCTGCTCATGCTCATGTTATTGTTGCATTATTATATTTCTGAACAGGAGCCAATGCTCATCATGAAATTAAGAAGACTTTAGAGTTCCTACTTAATGTTTTTTTTTTTTTTTTTTTTACCTGACTTGCTTTTAAGTGGACTGTAAATCTATACACCCGTTTTTGTTTATTCATCATGTCCAGTTTCTGTGAACCTGTGCAAAATGTTGCTTCAGATTCTTATTCTTGGCTGACAGGACTGGGTCCTGATCTGTTGTAGCTCATCCACCTCCAAGGTTCGACAAGTTGCGCCTTCTGTGGTGCTTTTCTGCTAATTCGTGATTGTTTGAGACATCGTTGCCTTCCTGTCAGGTCAAACGAGTCTGAACGTTCTCCTATGTCTCTCATTAACAGGACAATTCCACCTACAGAATTGGACCTGTGTAAACTCTAGAAAGTGTTTGTGTGTGAAAATCGCGGAATATCAGTACTGAAAGTAGACATCAACAACTTTTTTAAAGAGATTAGATGTTCTGGTGTTCGATGTGAACGTTAGCTGAAGCTCTTGAGTTGGCAGCTGAAAGCTGATTGCCTGCTCATTATGCACGATTATCCATACAGGTGTTCCTATTAAAGTGGACATGTTAAAGTTAGAGGTAAGTCTATATCACGTAAATAAAATGGATTATTCATGTGAGAAAATCTGAAGGTGTGTGGGTGTTGATAAGCATCTTAAACGTGAGATTTAAACCTCGGAGAGGTTCACAACAAGAACCAACTTGCACAGTCTCGGTGTATCTTAGCGACGAAGATAAAGTAAAACACACGTCTCTTTTTGGACTGCTCAGTTCTTTATCCTCCGTCTTTCGCGCTGTATCCTCCTTCACGAGTTTGCGGCTTACTGACTTGACAAATTGCTATCTCAAGCCTCGCTTTGTACGGCTGTGAATCCGTGAGGTGGTGTCGAAAGCCCTAAATCTGTACCGTTTTTATTTATTTATTTTTTTAAATCTGTATTTCCTGAGAGGATCCTCATAACAGGGATTTTTTCATTAGTGAGAGAACATTAAAGCAGATCAGCGAGAGCTGTTTATTAAATCTGTAGGATTTGAGATGTTTAACGGCGACTAGTGGCTCTGAGGTTAATGCTCTCGAGCGGTTCATTCGTCAGAAGCCTGTTTCATTGGTCTTTTTTTTTTTTAGGTTATTACTTGTCGCGTATCTTGGGAGATGATCCTATTAAAATCGTTGCTGAATTCTGTATGTGATTAAAAAGTGTCAGACCGTACGACGTAAACTTCTGTAAACGGATACTTTCTTCAGAGCGAGCTAAGGATTGCCGATTTTTGCTAGCTTTAAATTCCTTATTTGTAAAAATAAATTTGATATCATTCTTAATGCTGATATTATCGTCATCACAAACCTGATACTCTTGAAGCTTTTTCTCTGTTGTTAGCTTGGCGATTGAGTTAGCAGTCTGATCTCGTGAACCCCGATTTGATGCTTGATGTGGGAAACCCGCCTTCTGAGTGAATTACAAACAGCATTCTATTGTATTGCGGTGTTTAATTATCCTAGTCGATGCCTCCCAATTGATTTGCTTAATGTTAGTGTGTGCGTGTGCGTGTGCGTGTGTGTGTGTGTGTGTGTGTGGAGAGCCGGCAAGGAAATCCGATGCTCGTCGTCGTGAGATTGAATTGCAACAGCAACCTCCTCCTCAATCACTGTCAGAGTTCCACCGCCTCTTCTTATCTCTAGAATGGATGTACGACGATTGTTTCGACTCGTTCGCTGCTTTCTGATTAGCTTGCACATTCAACTGGTCTGCTTTTCCTGTAGACATCATCTAGAGGGCTTGGATTTTTTTTCAGGATTGTAGCATTGGGGGTGGTGGTAGCTCAACTGATTAAGGCTCTGGGTCGTTGACCGGAAGATCGGGGTTCAAGCCCCAGCAATGCCAAGCTGCCACCGTTGGGCCTTTTGAGCAAGGACCACAACCCACCCTACTGCAGGAGCGCTGAATCATGGCTGACCCTGCGCTCTGACCCCAACCTCCAAGGATGAAGAAAGAATTTCACTGTGCAGTAATGTATATGTGACAAATAAAGACAACTTAACTAACTCAATCACCTTGACTTCCTTGACTGCTTCCAGAATGGCCCGGATGATGAAAATCCTGTCTAGAGTTTTTAATATATCTAAAAATAAAAAAAGCCCAGTCAAGGTTGAAAGTAGAAATGGGAAATCCTATCTGATGGAAAAAGGTTATTCATTTTTGTAGATGGGAGGTTGGCAACTTTTCTGGCCTGCTAAATGTCACACTGTTGATTTTATTCTTTTCTTTAAAAGATTCGAGGTGGTTCTGAATGTGTCTTATGAGACCCCAGACATGAAGAAGATGGCAGCTTTTATGGTTTAAGGGTCTGACATCTGCTCAAGTGTTTGGACGTGTTGAAAAGGAGCCAGTTTGGGACGGGAAAGCGGCAGTAAAACAGAGGCTCTGTCGCTCTCGACTGTTTTTGTGGACAGCGAATTGTCAAGCTAGACGTGTTTTCGTATGGAGTCTGATGGGGGAAAAACCTTGCGAGGACCTTCCATTGATTTAACTGTTAATGCTTCACTACACCTAAAGCTAATCTTCAACTTAGTAACCCAAAAGAAACCTTTTTTTTTTTTTTTCAAAATAACGGCTGCCTTTTTAAAGCAGGTTTTGTAGGACATTATAGAGACCTGCTAACGGTCCCCACATGGTCAGAATTGTCTAATATGTTTGTGGGGACATTTCGTAACTACCAAAATATAAAACATTCCCACATTACCTACACACACACACCTTATGGCTATTATAGTTTTTTAATATAAACAGGAGGTTTTCTTTGTGGGGACCTTTTCATTTGTCAGATATTCCAATTCTTGTGGAGATTTTTGGTACCCACTTTGTTGTAAAACAAGCCCCACACACACTTATTTTAAATATATGAAATAGCTGCATTTTGAGTAACAAAAACAGGTTTTCTTTGTGGGGACCATCTAAAGGTCAAGACACACACCTTTTGGTGTTACAGTAGTTGTTTGATTCTTGTTGTTTGCTGTTAAATAAGACCTTTTTTTTGTGTGTGTTTTAGAAACAAAAACAGGTTTTTCCTGTGGGGACCTTTTGGTTTATCTCCACAAGGAAAGGCTGGTTTTGTTTCTTAAAAAAAACAAAAAAACAAAACGTAAATGAAGCAAAAGGTGTGAGTGTGTCGGTGGAATTGGTGTGTGACATGAATGTGTCTTGTGGGGACTTGTGGTCCCCATTAAGTTATATAAACATGGCCAGTGACACACAATGTTTTTATAGTGTTTTATTGTTTTGTTTTTTTAAAGCAGGCTCTGGCCAAATGCCCCCTCTAGGATAAAAATTTCAGATATTTTCATCCTTATGGGGACAATTGTTCACCACCAAGACACAAACACAAACAAGCAAACTGCCCCTTTCGGAATGTCCTACTCTAATACAGAGGAGTTTTTCAATTGCCACCATGTAGTGAACGTAGGCTGCATTGTTAAAGATTCTGTATTTGGACGAAGCCTTTCTCCCTCTTCTTCCCTCCACTCCCCTCCCCTCCTTTTTTTTTCCCTCCATCAATACTGCGCTGTGCTGCACTCCGCCCACTCCAGTGTCCACTTGACACAGAGCAAAGTTGATTCCCTTTCCCGTCCTCATCCTGAAGTGTGCCTTGTGTTGTTTAAATATTGTGAAACCTTCGTCAGAGTGCAGAACTGTTGAGTCATCCGTCTTGTTTGGACAGGATCAACTCACTATTAGCCCATTGTGGAAAATAATCTATTATCTAATCCACTGCTTCTAGGAAGCCTGCAGTCGTCTCCGGAGAACGCTGTTTAATTGCACGTTGTGCTGAGCTGCGATGTAAATCCCCCAGAGCTGCACTGGCGCACGTTGTGCTTTATCATTTCGATCTCTCGCAGTGCTATATATCATAACCAGAGAATCTGTTGATTCTGTACAACAAAACAAAAAAGAAAACAATGTAAGCTGTTGCATTGCTGCTCCATTAAATATGTTTCTGGTGCTTGTTTGTTGGTTGGTGTGTTTTTTTTTTGTTTTTTTGTTTTTATTGTGTTGTGTATCTCGCACAGCTAGCACAGTTAAAGTAGTGTTTAATAGGAGATCATAAACATAAGAAATCAGGTTTCAATGGTAGCTTCTTAAAACACTTGAGATTTTCAGTGTCCTCTTAATGAAAAATTTTTACAATGTGTACGTAGTTGACTTCCTGAACGTCTTCGCAGCTAAACATCGCAGAGAAACAACATACACTCAACTCAGGTGGGCGGGGCTATGTCATGTCATAACGGCAGCACTATTTACTAACAAAATTGCACTGTCTTCAAGGTAAAGTGGGCGGAGTTTTGACATGTCATTATGATAGCACTGATTACTAACTTGTGCTGCCTTTAAGGTTAAGTGGGCGGGGCTAGGTCATGTCATCCCTGTAGCACTATTTACTAATAAAATTGTGCTTCCTTTTAGGCAAAGTGGGCGAGACTAATATGGGTTACGCTTTACCTTCACTAGCCATTTTATCCATCTGCTCAGCTACATTGATTAGACCTCACTCCGTATGCATGGAAGACTTCTATATAACATGTAACTGCATCATCATCATCATCGGTGGTCAGAAATTCCTAGTGTCCATGCAGTGGGAGTGGCTTCTGTATATCTGGTGCTGAAAACTGCATACAGATGTGGGTATGCATAAGAAAACCTCTGCAGCCAAGCTCTTATATAAGCTGCGTGTGTGTGTGTGTGTGTGTGTGTGTGTGTGTGTGTGTGTGTGTGTGTGTGGTTAGCAGAGTGTTTCTCTCCTCATGCTCTCCCTCCGCCGGTTTATCTTTAACATCCACCTCCGCACCGATGCAGACATGAATTCACTCTCACATTCACACACCGATGTCTTCTGTTGTTCTTCCAAATTTTTTCAGGATGTAATCCGTGCTGACACGGCTGCCATTTCGACATCTCGCTGGAATTAAGTCCGTTTTAAAATAATGCAGAAATCATCTTTTGGTGTTGCGGTCCTGCTTTCAATACAGTATCAGATAATATCATTTTGGAACAAAATTAAATAGCAAAAAATATTGGATAGAATACACTGATCAGGCTTAACATTATGAGCATTATCTCCTCATCATGGCACCTGTTAGTGGGTGGGATATATTAGGCAGCAAGTGAACATTTTGTCCTCAAAGTTGATGTGTTAGAAGCAGGAAAAATGGGCAAGCGTAAGGATTTGATCGAGTTTGATGAAGGGCCAAATTGTCATGGCTAGACCACTGGATCAGAACATCTCCAAAACTGCATCTCTTGTGGAGTGTTCCCGGTCTGCAGTGGTCAGTATCTGTCAAAAGTGGTCCAAGGAAGGAACAGTGGTGAACCAGCAACAGGGACATGGACGGCCGAGGTTCATTGGTGCACGTGGGGAGCGAAGGCCAGCCCGTGTGATCCGATCCAACAGACGAGCTACTGTTGCTCAGATTGCTGAAGAAGTTAATGCTGGTTCTGATAGAAAGGTGTCCGAATACACAGTGCATGACGAGTCAGCACAGGACCATCGAAATATTAGGCAGGTGGTCATAATGTTATGCCTGATCAGTGTATGTATTAAAAATGAACAGCAATTCAAATTTGCCAATTTGGTTTATCTCTACTAAGGAAAAAAAACTTTTATTTTAAAAAATGACTATTTTCTCTCAAAAATACTGTATACGTAGCAGCTGACGCTTTTAAGGATTATTAAAATAAATTGATTTATGCTTGAAAAAAAAAAAGTATTTAAATCCTCAGAGTCTGCAGCAACCTGTCTGTAACCGTGTGCTGTTTCCATGGGGAATAAATAAGAGGTTGCATACGTGTGAAATCCCAGGGGCATTGGTGGCTCAGTGGTAGGTTTCTTGCCTATCATGCGGAAGGCCCGGGTTCGAGTCCCAGGCAATGCCTCAACCCCAGCCACTGGATGCAGTGCCGGTCCCAAGCCCGGAAAAATGGGAGGGTTGCGTCAGGAAGGGCATCCGGCGTAAAACATCTGCCAAGTTGATGTGCGGACCAGTTGGTCTGCTGTGGTGACCCCGAACAGGGAGCAGCCGAAAGCAACTTCTTCTTCTTCTTCTTCTTCTATACGTGTGAAATCCCTTTGTCGTCCATTACCTTGAGAAAAAACCAAGAGGTTTCAATACAAAAGAAGAAAGAAGGTTGTTAGCAAGAGGTCCTCCGCTACGCTTCGACTGAAACGGCTAAAAAGAAACCCACGGTCAGTGTTTTGCAGTGACTCAGTCTGGAGTTTTTGAACCTCTCCGGTGTCTGCATGCGCAAAACCTGCGAATAAAACAAGAGCTTGAAATATTTTGCATGGAGGAGTGAACCAAGACATTACAAGACGAGCCTGAGGGCTGTTTTTCTCTCCAGCACAGGTGTGGAGACGCATTTAAATAAAGGTTTTCGACGTTCGTCTCCGTTTGTGCTCACATAATGCTTGTGATATTATGCCGGATATAGGAGTATAGGTGCGGGAAGGGTGCCAATAGTTTCGCAGTCGTTACTTAATCTTTCAGAAGGACATTCTGGTGAAAAATGTCATTTATTGGTGAACCTGTAAAGTCAGAGGTGCTGAGGTCAGCTTTATTTTCGGTCATGTGAGGACATCGGGAAGCGTGGTTTTATTTATTATTTATTTCTTTTTATTAGATGCAGGTGTTTCTACCGGCTGGAAAAGTGCTGTTAATGCTGCTGAAGAAGGCAAAGCTCACACACCGGAGTGTTTTCCTCCAAACGTTTGTTTCTCGCTTGTTCTTCCCTCGAAGGCCATAAACCAGCGTTCTGCTGCTTGTGACTTAAAAGACCTGTAAAGCTGATTGAATTGATTATCCACTTTAAGAGAGTGTACTTTACAGTTTAACACCATAATCTGTGTTTCTCTCTCTCTCTCTCTCTCTCTCTCTCTCTCTCTCTCTCTCTGGTTCTCTCTCTCTCTCTGGTTCTCTCTCTCTCTCTCTCTCAGGTGCTCATTCTTCATCGTTCTGTTTCTGTCTCTCTCTCTCTGCGTGTTCTTTCTTTCTTGTTCTTTCTCTCTCTCTTTCTCTCATTCTTTCTCGTGTTCTCTCTCTCTCTCTCTCTGATTCTCTCTCATTCTCTCTCTCTCTCTCTGATTCTGTCTTCTTCTCTTTCTCATGTCCTCATTCTATCGTTCTCACACTCTTTCTCTCTCTTGTTCTCTCTTTCTGTGTCTCTGATTCTGTCTTGTTCTCTCTCTCCGTCTCGTTCTCTCTCTCTCATTCTATCGTTCTCGCACTCTCTTTCTCTCTCTCTCTCTCTCTCTCTCTCTCTCTCTGTTTCTTTCTCTTGTCCTTTCTCTCTCTCTCTCTCTCTCTCTTTCGCTCTCGTTCTCCCATTCTCTCTCTCCGTCTCGTTCTCTCTCTCTCATTCTATCGTTCTCGCTCTCTCTCTCTCTCTCTCTCTCTCTTTCTCTTGTCCTTTCTCTCTCTCTCTCTCTCTCTCTTTCGCTCTCGTTCTCCCATTCTCTCTCTCCGTCTCGTTCTCTCTCTCTCATTCTATCGTTCTCGCACTCTCTCTCTCTCTCTCATTCCTGTTTATTATCACTAGGCAGTTTATAAAACCTAAAAAAATTATGTAACAAATTTACCCAGATGTCTGTCTGTCTGTCTGTCTGTTTTTTCTTCTGCTGATCCTGAATAAATCTGCAAAGCAGCATTAAATCAGTGTGGTACACACACAGCACCGAACACTATAAAAACACGGGACCAGATGTGATGCAATGTCGAAACGCGAGCATTCTCCTCGCATACGGTTACTGGAACCAGGTAGACACAGGCAGGGAGAGCAAAATGTGAGAATAATCTATAAACAAGACATGAAAAAACAAACCTGAGCCTCGAAATCATGACACAGGGAAGCAGGAAACAAGTCTTGAGCTAGGAGATAGGCTTTCACAAGAAGGAGGTATAAATAAACAAACTACTTAAGAGCTTAACACAGAACAGGTGAACACAGTAGGATAGTCACATAGTGCTGTTTTACTGAACAGCAACAAAATTGAATAGAACCGCTAACCAGCAGGCATGTCCAGTTCTACATAAACACCTAAAGAGTTAGCACTGGAGTCTGTGCTCACTTCGCTAGTTCGCATTCATCGGCGTACGTTTTGCTAAAGCTGAAGACTTGTCCTTCTCACTTTTTGACGGAAAGGGACATCGAGAATAACGAAATGGATTTCATATTCCAGGATGCGATTTGGTTCAAATCTAGATCTTAGTCTTAGCACCTCTAGCACCCATGTTATCACAGCTGGCGGAAATCCCACTAGCATCGCCGCTTGTTAACTGGTATGACCGATGACACGGCATCTTCTGAGTTGATAAGAAGTTGCTAGGTTTGATAGGAATCTGAACATATATGAATTAATATCGATTTAATCGTAAACGTTCGCATGAGGGACGTGCGCTAAGGCTATAGGTTTTGATTTCAAGTTTAAGGAAAAAAGTAAAACGGTAGCTGTTGCTGCTGCCACGTGTGAACAGGATGCAGGTGTGTTTTTTCCCAGACTCTTTTTATCCACAGCTCATCAAAACGAATCATGTCTTAATGTGGTATTTCCGCAAACAAATCCTGCTCACAGGAGACATTACGGCCCGTTAGATAAGACGGCTCGTGAATAATCGCTGTTTACCCGATTTTTTTCCCCCAGTCATCATGTCAAATTGGTGTTTTATCTCATACCAGTAGCAGAAAAGTGTCGGAGAATAACGAGCGTCTATATTTGAGCAAATTAATGAGCAAACATTTGGACTGAACTCCGTGGAATTAGTCTCCGTCGTTTGATTTTTAGCTCTCGCTCCGACGCGCATTTGTACGCACTTAATTTATCTTCCTCGTCCTCTTTCGAACACTCGGCTCTTCCGCTGCACCCGGCCCGCTCTGTTCTGAGACGCTGCAGCTGGAGTGTCTCATTTTGGAATGTTGATTTTTCTCTTTCTCTTTCCTAAAGAAGGGATAAAGTGTCTTTCAATCCAGCGCCAACTTGGCTTTACTTTTCCGAAAGCACCAGCGTGCCACCAGTTGTGTAATTTCAGGGTAAGATAAGTACCACCTTTAGAGTATATAGCATTTATTCTGTTTGTTATAGGAAATTAAAGTGTACCATGATTTCAGGATAAATACACCTGTTCCTGGAAAACGTAGAGTCTTGGAGAACATGTCCAAACAGACAGCATCTTGGACTGGACAGACGTTATGGAAGGAGCAATTGAGGTTTGGTTGAAGTGTGTGCAGAAATTTGGACTCTAAGATCCTAGAGTGTTAAAGGTTTCTTTGCATATCATAGCTTGGGGACAGGAAGTTGCTGGGTGAACCTGCCCTTGGAGAAGAGAGAGATGGTTAAGGACCTTGTTCAAGGGTCCAAAAGTGGCAGCAATGGGGCTTGAACCGCTTTCACAATGTGGCAGTGGAATGGAGTCATATCCATATCCAAGTAGGTCATTGGGTAGGTAATGGAAGCAACCGTGAAAGCAAAGATCATTCTAAAGAAGCTAAAGAGATCTACAGCTCATATAGGAGAAGCTGTTTAAAGGACATTCGTAGCCTGGATACTTCTCAAATCTGGGCTTTGTGGAAGAATGCCAGGTCACATGAGTCACATCCCTTTGGAGTTTTCCGAAAGATGTAGAGACCCAAGAGAAAAACTTTCCCTGGTCTGATCATGAGATTAAACCTTGGCCTTGGAATGTTTGGCAGAAACCCAATGCTGCTGATCACTGTGAAGCATGGTGCTGGTAGCATCAGGCTGAGTTTCCTTTAGCTTTTGGTTCTATTATCTGACTAATCCCCTCGGTCACTGAATTTTGGTGGACGGCCAACTGGAGTCGTTGCTTGTGCCATGTTCTTTCCATCTTTGGGAAGAATTTTGTTTTATCTTTTCAACTTTCTGGAGCAAGTCATCTATTTTTGTTTTACCAAGACATTCTTAATAACTGCATCATCCCTCTGTGTGTGTGTGTGTGTGTGTGTGTGTGTACAGTTTCCTTATTCGTAAAGCTTTTTCCACAGAAAAGCCTCTGTTTAAAGCAGTGTGCTCGGGCCAATGAAAACACTGACACGCTGGACACAATGTCTGGATTGAAAATTTTTTAAATGCTAACACTTGCCACAGCACCATAACGATCATTTTTAACCTTAAGGTCAGAATAAAGACACTTACAGTGTCTGAAGAGGACAAGGACTGCATTTATCCTCTTTAGCTCGGGGTCAGGCTCTGTTAATGTGAGCGAAAATAACATTAAGTTCCTTTGGAGTGTAACTTTAATGCTTGTGTGTTGAAATGGAAGTGACTTTTGTATGGACTTGTTGAGTCATTTTGGAGATTTCCTTTCTAGGAGATTAGGGGAAATAAAAAAATCTTTTCTTTTAAGGCATCTTGCACAGAGAGGAGGTACAAAATGTGTAATGTATACACTGATCAGGCTTAACATTATGACCACCTGCCTAACATTCTGTTGGTTCCACTTTTCCTGCCAAAACAGCCCTGACCTTTCGAGGCATGAACTCCCCTAGATCCCTGAAGGTGTCCTGTGGTATCTGGCACCAAGATTGTTAGCAGCAGATCTTTTAATACTAATCTTTTAGGTCTTCTTTAAGATCTTTTAGATACTGACCACTGCAGACCGGGAACACCCCACAAGAGCTGCAGTTTTGGAGATGCTCTGATCCGGTCGTCTAGCCATAACAATTTGTCCTTCGTCAAACTCGCTCAAATCCTTACGCTTGCTCATTTTTCCTGCTTCTAACACATCAACTTTGAGGATAAAATGTTCACTTGCTGCCTAATATATCCCACCCACTAACAGGTGTCACGATGAGATTATCAGTCTTATTCACTTCATCTCTCAGTGCTCATAATGTTATAGCTGATCGGTGTGTGTGTGTATATATATATAGGTATTTGATGTTAAAGGAAAAGAATCAGGGTGGTGTGATGTGGAGCCAACGCCAGTGTTGATGATTTTACATTCTGAAGAGATTCATTGCTCTTGTAACACACCAGTTTATACTTTTATTATTAAAGTATTCCATGTAGTATTCTTTCATGTCCTTTAGGAAAAACAATCATGCTGAGAAATGACAACTCCAGCCCTGAGGACTCCTTTGGACTTCTGACACTGGAGACTCCTTCCATAAACCGTACAGAAAACATCACCGTATCTCAAATGACTCGCATTCTTTCATACGGTTTCAGCTGAAATATCGAGCATTAATCAGGCTGAACATCAGCGTTCACTATTATGATTCCTGTGCTGCGAGATTTCCCTTGTTGTTTTTGTATCAGCTTCAGTAAAATGGGATTTCTCCTCCTCCTCCTCCTCCCCACCCACCCAAAAACAATTTGAATGAATGCTTTGTATTTGCATTTTTCATGACTCTCTCGGATAATCCCGGCAGCCCGATTAAGCCACGTCGTTAGTATGTACGCATCAGACAATTTGCTCTGAGATTTTTAAGTATGTGTTCGTGTAACCCGAGTCTGCTGTTTTCTTTATCGCGCCGTTCTGAATCATTGATTCAAATTGGTGCCGGAGGTAAAGAAGCTCCGAGCTCGTACGGAGTGACAGCAGCCTCGGGAATGACAGCATACTGAGCTGAGCCTGCGCGAGATGACGTGCGTGCTGGGTTTGTAGGTTTTGTTAGTCTAATCTTGCAAATCATCACAGACCTCAGGCAGCCATGATGAACGGGGTGGATTTAAGCTTGATGTGAATGCTGGAATATTGTTACTGCTTTGATTCAGAAAGTGGTGCTTCATTTACAAATGGTGGAAATACAGTGGAACTTCGGCATAGGAATTGAATTCGTTCTGGAGGCGAGTTCTTAAGGTGAAAATCTGTATTGCGAAACAAATTTTCCCATAAGAAATAACGTAAATGCAGATAATCCGTTCCAGCTGCCTCAAAAATATGACCGATATGACCAATACGAAGCCTGTGTAAACTGTATGGCTGCTTACAAAGAATTGACCCAAGCCAAGCATTCCCTGTCAAGGGTCCTCCCAGGAAGTCGTGCCACCAAGCTTGGGCTAAAAATAGAACCGGGCACCCACGCCACCGATGTGTCAACAAAAAAACGCCCGAAGAATCACCTAGCTCTTGAACGCATGCCGAAGGCGACTTTGGTATCGTGGGTAGACTCTTTCAAGACAGTTTTCGCTGACCGAAATATCATTTGGAAACTCGCTTCTTGTGGCTTCGCTTGGCTTTCCACTGATGCTAACAAGTTTTGAACGGCTCCTGGACGTACACGCAACTTAGCCGCCGTTCGGTTCATTCGGATGACGAAAATGCCTCACATGCCGATGCAATTTTCTTGCAAAATTTCAATTCTTAAAGCAAACATTCATAAGGGAGGGCATTCGTATGCCGAGCTTCCACTGTATTGCCATCTCGACTAATATGACTGAATGGCGATTAGCGATCGTTTCATCCGTTTGAAGTGATTTTTATTTTTCTTCATGTTATCACTTTTGACCACCGCCATGAGCTCAGATTAATCACTTAATGAATAAATTCACACTTTTCCGTTTAGTCATCTTCAAGCGGCTTCTGAATCATTGCTTATTTTAAAACATAATCAACCTGACCTTATTAAAATTACTTTTCTAGATTTTTCTATTACACCATGACAGGAAGTGTTTTATTCCTCTTATGTCGGAGGTGTGTGGATGATTACAAATTTTTTTTGAATGGAAAAAATGATACGTGATGCGTTTTGTCCATTTATAAATACATTTAACGTTGTGAAGTTAGTTTCTGTAATCATTCAGGTTATAGCAGCTATAAACTACTGTATTATTAAAAAAACAACACACTACAACAACAAAAAATTCGATTAGTTTTACAATTTTTTGTTTTATTATTATTATTATTATTATTATTATTATTATTATTTCTCAAATTTGGTATTCCACCTAAACTAATAGTTTTCTAATAATTATAATAAATAGTTTTATTATATTTTCAGCTTCAAAGTGTTTTAAAAGTTTTGAAAGATCAATAATGGAACAAGCTGCACCCAGAAATTTATTTATTTATTTATTTATTTTTTAAAAAATGTTGTTTTTTTGGACAAAAATGTAAATTTGTCGACAATTTTTTGTCTTATCCGTTTCAAGAAAGAGGAAAAAAAGATTTCGGTGCAGAAACGACTGTTTATAGCTACGACATTGAAACTATAAACTAATGTCATTCTTTATTTAATAATTTTTTAAAAAATTGATATTTTTGTTGTATAAGAGGAAATGCTGTTGTGGGAAAATAACAGGTTTGTAACAGTAAATCTCTACAATACTGTCGCTACTTTTCCTTGAGCTTTTTGTGTTTTTTGTGAGTTAGATTATTGTGTGCAGCCTGGTGAATGTGTGCTGTTGTGTGTTTTGTGATTCAGCATGTGTATGGCTGGTAGCATGGCCTCCCCGCTCGTCCGCTCGGTCATTATTCCATCATGTCATTTGCACAGCGCTTATTGATCTCAGCCAATGGAGCCTCTTTGGGGTTTTCTTTTTCTTTCTGGAATTGAATAATGAATTGAATGAATGAAGGAAGGAAGCTCCGGCTGAACTGGTGCTCCCACGAGGATGGGTCTGTGTCCTGTTGTTATTTATTTACATGGTCTGAATGCTAATGAGGAGCTTCTATAGTAGAAGGGGGCCAAACTTTAGTATCCACACACTCTATTAAGAAGACAGCAGAGCGAACGGTGCCAGGCGGATTGTATAATGTGACCCGGTCTGTCTGACCTTCACTGTCATGTTTCAATTTCAAATTTATTTCAGATCGACTCAGTACACAAGGATATGACCTTTGCCCTTAGTGATTGTCACACTCCCGTTTGCTTGCTATGACGTGCTAAATGCTATATGGCTAAATTCAGTGATAGAGCAATGTTTAAGGCTTTTTAAGACCAGTCCTGGCAAAAAAAAAAAAAAAATTGCTAATTGTAAAGAATTCGGTTATAATTCGGTCTCCTAGGAAAACAAAAGTGTGATTAAGGGCCTACTGATACAACTATCTCTTCATATCTTTCTCTCATTCTCTCTGTGATGAGGCTTCATGAAACGTTTTTCTGTTTGTTTGTTTTTCTTTCTTTCAGTTGAGAGAGAAGTCGTTCAGAAGCGGACCTTCACAAGATGGATGAATCTGCATCTCGAGAAGGTTTGTGCGAGTTTATTTGTTAGAAAGAGATCCTGACTTCCTTATTTATGCAGAGTAGAGGTGACATTTGATTGTGACATCACCACAATTGACCTAGTTGTGGCTAGCTTGCTAGCAAACCTGGCTCCTGATTTGAATACCCCCCCAAAAAAAAAGTTCACTTCGTTAGGCAGCTTGCTAGCTAGCTTAGGGTAGAAGGTTTATTCATTTCATTTTGAAGTTTTTTACTTCATGTTCACCTCAGATTTTGATATCGGATAAGCTAACTAGTTAGCTGACTAGCACTAGTGCTGTGTTTTAGCTAGCTGACCAGCTTGTGTTATGTTTGTAATCCGTTTTCCAGTTTAATTCAGTGAGCAGTACTTGAAGGAGAAAATAAAGGGCTACTGGTGAGATCATGATAAAGTTTGTGTTTAAATTTAAAACTTAAGCTCGACCTTTTTTGCTTCAGGGACGCAAAATCAGGACGTGTAAAGGAGATGTAGGTCATTTTCCTCCTAATAAGCGAGCCACACAGCTACTGCAGTGACACGCGATAACAGGAAGTGTACGTGTCTTTTTCCCTCGCCATTAATTATGAACGAACCAAATGGAATAGGCATTAATGATGCATTAGGTGAAAGTTACATCTTTTTTTTTTTAATTCTCTTCCTTGATTGATCCTATTTTGGTTCTTAGGATTTTTCCTCCCCCTCAATGTCTACATCACGTGCTCTTTCATTCTTCTCCACACATTTGCATGACACTTCGCTCACCGCGGGTAACCCTGTGACTTCTCGTTAAAACCCAGTCTCTTTGTCCTTTCTGTCCATCAGCTATTGGGCTTCTAGAGTTTCAGGCACCTCGGTGACGAGAAGGCTGCCATTCACGGCATGCTTCGCACAGACAGAAAGCGTCGAGTGATGTGTGCTTTGTTTTACGGCACAATGAGGCTCTATTGTGTGGCCCGGAGCTTGGCTTCTGAACAGGCCGACGACCCACTAATTAACAATCACACATTTGTCTTCATTATTTTGTCTCCCTGCCTAAATTTCTGGAAAGTTCCTCTCTGAATTATGGCACTGGGGGTGCCACAATTATGAAACGGCCTTAGCTGGTGCCTGTAAACTGTCGTCCCATCCAAGTGTATCCCTGCCTCACACCCAGTATTCCTGGGATAAACACTGGATCCACAGCAAATCGACTGGAATAAAGCGTTTACCACAGATTAAAAGTGCTAGTTATAATGCTACATGTTGAATTATTGGGACTAATTAGTTTTCTCATTTGGTTTCTGGATGTTGGTTTACCTTTTGGTGTCAATTAAAAATGACAGCATATCGAAAACTCTTGCTTCATTGTTGACGTTTGTTTGTTTTATAGAATTAATGACCTCACAATTGTTATTTAGACCCTGATGAATCAAAACCTAGATTTGAAAGAGGGTACACTTTCTTCTCCCATGACTGTACTTGTTTATTTTTGGTTCATCAGATCAGCTGTCAAGGAAAAGTTCAAAACACTGGGTTTAATGCGAAATGTGAATTAAAATCGAAGTAAGCAGAGTTTACTGGCTGGTTTGTATGAAGGAATCTGACAAGCAGGTATTTTTGTGCCTCTGTGTGCCTTAAGGTGTAGGTGTATCGAGTCAAAAGGTAATCCTGCACATTGAACTGACTCACCTTGCTTGCCTGAGTGTAGTTAGGGAGGATTAAGTCTCTGTAATAGATCTCTGAGATCACTATGATACATGGTGTCGTTAGCAGGATTCATTTTGGGGAAGAACTGGGAAGTGCTTGGACCCCTAAAACATTACATACAGTAGATTGCCTTCGGTTTGGTGTAATTAAAAATAGTAAAGAAAGACATACATTTCCTGCCATCAAATAACGATACAAACAAATGTATGTGTTTTCATTGTTTTCCTTGTGAAATGGAGTATTGTGATTATACACTATATTGCCGAAAGTTTTAGGACGTCTGCCTTTACATGCATGTGAACATAATATGGAGTTGGCCCACCCTTTGCAGCTATAACAGCTTCAACTCTTCTGGGAAGGCTTTCCACAAGGTTTAGGAGTGTGTTTATGGGAATTTTTGACCATTCCTCTAGAAGCGCATTTGTGAGGTCAGGCACTGATGTTGGACGAGAAGGCCTGGCTCACAGTCTCCGTTCTAATTCATCACAAATGTGTTCTATGGGGTTGAGGTCAGGACTCTGTGCAGGCCAGTCAAGTTCCTCCACACCAAACTCTTTGTTTGGTCTTTATGGACCTTGCTTTGTGCACTGGTGCGTAATCATGTTGGAGCAGGAAGGGGCCATATGAAAAAACTGTTTCCACAAAGTTGGGAGCATGAAATTGTCCAAAATGTCTTGGTATGCTGAAGCATTAAGAGTTCCTTTCACTGGAACTAAGGGGCCAAGCCCAACACCTGAATTCAGTGATTTGGAGGGGTGTCCCAAAACCTTTGGCAATATAGCATATGTCTAATGGAAGAAAGTTAGCCCATTATATTTGACCAAATTTAACATTTCCTCTTTACTTCCTGTAGTGTAATCCTCCTTTGATGGTGAACGATCTTTTCCGTGATATCCGAGATGGGCGGGTTCTCATGGCCTTGCTGGAGGAGCTGTCAGGATGCAGGCTGGTAAGAATCTTCCGGAATAACTGTTTTATCGAATAAATACGTACTTATGTATTTTATCTATCCGTTCATCCACAGAGATAATACTTTAAGATATATTCTGAAATGGTTAATTAAAATGGACAATTAGCCTCAATGAGTAAATGCATACAGCATTTCTGAAATTATGTTTATGTTTTGTTTTTTTCAGCTGCATGAATTCAAACCGTCCGCACATCGCATTTTCAGGCTTAATAACATAGCCAGGGTATTGGCATTCCTAGAGGAAAGAAATGTAAGTATCAAGTCAGATAAGCTCTGGGAAAATGCAGCATTTCCAAAAGCATGTTGTTAAAAACACCTTGAGACGATTACATCTGATGAGTCACTTATCTGTTCCAGGTAAAGCTGGTCAGCATTGATGCAGCAGACGTTGCTGATGGCAATTCGTCCATTGTGCTCGGGCTTATCTGGAATATCATCCTGTTTTTCCAGGTAAAGTTATCATAAGCTTCTTTATTTTTGCTTATCTTGTGCTGACTGACAGATTGTGTTTGTGCAGTATGGGAGCGAAAAGAAACGAAATTCCTAAAATAAAAATAATGAAGGCAAAAGATTATGCTTAAATCCGCCCACTCTCGTGCTTTAATTTAATTTAATTTCAGTAATTTTTCTTCATTTCAGTTATGCTTGGGATAGTTTGTACTATATTTGAAATATGTTTGTCTTTTTGCCCAGATTAAAGAGCTTACAGGAAACATAAGGAACCAATTCCCGTCCACTTCCAGCCTGTCGTCCATCCCAACCAGCTCGGACTCGGACATGTCACAGTCCAGCACACCGTCGGATGAGAAGAAGCCTTCCATCGTTGCCAGGGATCATGGAAAAGCCATAAAGACTCTCTTGCACTGGGTCCAGAGACGTACTAGGAAGTAAGTAAGGCCTTTTTTGAGGTTCAGCTTCATGTATTTCAAAGCTCATTACTTATCATCATGTTTGTTATAGATATGGCGTGGCAGTCCAGGATTTTGGCAAGAGCTGGACAAGTGGTCTGGCCTTTCTTGCAGTCATCAAGTCCATTGACCCCAGTCTGGTGGACATGCGGAGAGCTCTGCTCCGATCGCCCAGAGAAAACCTCGAAGAGGCCTTCAGGACAGCACATTACAGCCTGGGAATCGCACGACTTTTGGAGCCTGAAGGTACTCTAAATGATTTGGTGTGATTTTAATTTATCACTCGTGCAAGGCTTCCATTGGAAACCTCCTGCAACAGTAAAAACAATCGTGTCAGCAACAAATGGTGTCGTAAAACATAACCTGTCTCCTTAGACATAAAACTGAATCGTCCTGACGAACAGTCCATAATGACCTACGTGTCCCAGTTTCTGGAGCACTTTCCAGGGATCGAGGAGGTAAGAGCCTGTGAATGTTATCCATCAGATTATTAATAATAAGTAAAGTGTTTAACATGTGATTTATGTGTTTAAAATCTGAACATTTAATGTGTAAAGATTTTGTGATTTTGTACTATCCGATTGCTGTTTCATGAAGGACGAGCCTTCGGATATCCTGGAGAGGAATAAGGTCAGTGCGCGGATGACAGAGCCACCGGTTAAGAATGGAGTTCAGAGGAAGAGAGAAAAGTCAAGTGTAGTGAAGAAGGACTGGGTTCAGCCTCCACCCAAGATTTTTATCTCCTCAGTGGTTAAAGGTCAAGAACAAAAACGTTCCCCTGTCCCACTCCAAACAGTAGATGACCGACCCTGGGACAGCGAGGACTCTTCAGTGGGTTCAAGCCCAAGCACTACAGAAAATCGGCCTCTAAGTCGCCCCCTGGGTCTGAACAAGGACGCCTCCTCTCCTTTGAGCTCCCCTCAGCCGTCTCTCAACGACTCGGCTATGGATTTTCCAGAATCGTGGGCTGAGACGCCTAGTGAGCTTCCACAGTCGTGCAGCAATGATTCTCTGAGAGATTCCACCTCAGCAGGAGATCTGACCTCACTCGGATCTCCAATGGAATCGGAGAGGGGCCTGCAAGATCAGGTAGATTCAGAGTTGTTCACTGATGAGGGAAACTTCTCGCTCAGCTTAGAGGCTAGATCCGCATTGCTCTCTGAGGAGGAGGATGCTTATAGGTACATTTTAGATCTAAAGGAAGAAGAATCTGCCAGTGACGTGCCCAATGAGGATATCATGAAAAACTCAAATGCCAAGGAACCCTGTCCCGAGACGAATCCAGATAAACCCATATCTTCTGATCCTTCTTATGGGGATAGTGACTCTGGATACTACCCAGATCAGAAGGATATCTCCACAACTCAACCCGATGATGTCGCCGAGAGTTTGCTGTCCCCTGACTCTAATAAACACATTGCTGTTGTTGAAAATGAGCCAGAGAACCTAGCTGAAAATCCTAAAGAAAGTCTTGAGCCTTTCAACTCTGAACCTATACCGAAGATCCCTACGGAATCGGATCAAACAAACATGTTTGAGGATGACCTAGAGTGGCCTGTCGTTCAGTATGAGAGGATTTCCATTTCAGGGAGTGAAGAGGACCTTGAAGAGCTTGGCACAGAGTTGCATGAAGAACCTCTTGATGGGGAATTGGGGGGAATCCAGATGCCAGATGTATTAAGCGGCAGGATGGAGGATGGTGCCAAAGAGGAAACTCACAGTTTCGGAAAGACTGTAGATATAGATCAGGTGCAAGAACCAGAGCAGGACAGTCAAGAACCAGAAAATAAAGCAGATCTGATCGCTACTGAGTATGAGCTCCCTCAGATCCCAACAAACAGCAGCCAGCCTGGGGCAACAGATTCTGAGGCAGAGATCCAAGAAAAAGAGGAACAGAAGTCTGGCACTGAGGATTCAAGCAAAACTCAAGAGCAAACAATGAAAGATTTGCATGAATCCTGCCAAGAGCTGACTGACAGGCTGGTGGAGACCAACTTTCCTGAGGTTGAAGAAGAGAACTCAGAAACCAGTCCTTTGAAGGAGTCCAAGAAAATAGGAGAAAACGATGCCGGTGATGAAGAAACAAGTCAAGGTGACTTGAGCATTGTTCAAGAGGACATGTTCACTAAAAGCAAGTTGGAGGATGACCTGAATGTAACCCAAAGTCTTCCTGAGCCCGAGGTTATGCCTGAAAATGGGACCACTGATGAGTACGAAGAGAACATGAAAGAAGATGATGCCCTTGTATCTGACGTCCCCCCGCCTGAGGCCTTGGACAAGCCAAATCTTGGTGCTCCATCCTGTGAAGATGATGAGCAATCCTTCAGCCCGCCGTCGCCCAGCACAGTAGAACAGCCATATGATGACGAGAACGAAGCACAGGCTGCTTGGGAGGAGACCAAGATTGTGGATACGGAGCATTCGGAGAGGTACCGTGCGGAGCTCCGGCTGTCGCTCAGCGTGACCCCTCTGCAGCCTGCGCCCTCGCAACCTGCGCTTACTGACTCTGACAGTGCGCAGGAAAAGGTGATTACCGTACGTAATTAGGGTCATATAATGAGGACAGACAGGATGTTGTGAATACACACTGGATTATCAGGAAATAGTAGAACCGATAATGACCTTATCTCATGTTTATGGAAGGCTATAATTCCGCCGGATATGTTTCATTTCGTTTACTCGGTTTTAAGCTACTCGCGTAGTGTCTCTGGACCTAGGAGGATGTTTGAAGTTTTCTCAGCCTGGAGGAAATTATATCACTCACTGCATGGCTCGCGGTTTTCTAACACACACACACATATACACACACACTGATTAATGATTAAGTAGCTGAGCTGAGGAGATGAAGATATTTCTAGCAGAACCTTTTTTCCTTCAGTAATTGAATCAGGTCTTGGTTGGTTTTCCCTACTGGTATCAGAATCTCACTGCAGTTATGAAATTATCTCTGTTATTTAGATCCTACACCAAGTTGAAACATCATGAAGTACAGTAGAGTTTAAAATCCATGAAAGTCCACTACTAAGTATTGTTTGTGACACCATTTTTCTTCCAGGTGAACATCTACGAGATTTGCTAGATTAGTCAGTTCTGATAATTTGCTTTTGTTTCTATGGTAACAAGACACACAGGGACTTGTATACGGACTAAGAACCATATAAAATTGTTGATACGGTCAGGAGATGTTTATTTAGAGTTTTTGGAAGGAGTCTCCAGTTTCAGATTTGGTTTTTGGGTAACATAACAAGCTGATTTTCCTTTTTCTTACATACATTTATTAAAGAATGAGAAGTACTTTTTATGTTTAATAATTAGAGATTTAAGATATTAAAACACCATTTTCCATTCTTAATGGATGACGGCAGTTGTGGCAACTGAGACACGATGATTTTCCTACCACAGCATGCCCTACCTTGTGTTTTATTGCTTTTGCATTTTTGATTCTGGTACATTAGATCGAAACCTCTGAATTTTTTCATAAATATAAATTCTATTAATGCCATTAGAATTCATTAAAAAATATCATGTTTATCCTCATTTGTTGGATTTCTTTAAAAATCTCATTAAAATTTGCATACACTCTTAATAGGATCTCTTAATAAAAGTCTCTCCTGTAAGATCCTTGTTTAATCATTCAGGAAGAACACTTTTTTTTTGGACTGATTCATTCAATCCTGTTTATTTTTCATAAAATCTAAACAGCTCTTGGTAGTGAACTCGGACTTTTAAACCCTACTGTGGAGTGATTTGGTTTAATACTCAAGTGGTTTTGCAGGTAAACTTAGTGTTTGTGCAGTACCTTGCCATCCTAAAGCCTTGTCTTTCTGGTGTATTCTGTGTTTTGTATGTGTATGGATGTTATAATAATCTGTGGGTTTGAACTCCGTGCAGGTTGATTATGGGGTTGTAGAGTCTCCGGGACAGAGTCCGTTTGGGCTTTGGGTTCCACACCCAGGAGAATGGGGCCTGGTGGAAACTGACCTGGATGCTGAGCTCGAGCGCAGGAACAGGGAGGAAAGGGAGAACCAAGAGGAACGGGAGATCAGGGAGGAACAGGAGAACCGAAAGGGACGGGAGATCAGGGAGGAACGGGAGAACCGAGAAGAACGGAAGAACCGAGAGGAACGGCAGCTCAGGGAGGAACGGGGGAACCGTGAGGGATGGGATATCGGGGAGGAACGGGAAAACCAAGAGGGACTGGAGAACAGAGACTCTGCCAGAGAAAACACGGACACACTGAGGTACTGTGCTATTATTAAAGCCGTTAGAGCCGAGTGAGAACTTTTTTTTTTTTTCTTTTTTTTCCCCCTTCTTCCTGTGAAGGACATAACCTCACATGAATGCCCCACAAAGCTAACTCCAAATGACCTTAAATGTACTTAATCATGTTCGGTTCTGAAATGAGGCTAAAGCTGCAGATTTCCTTTTTAGATAAACAACCCAAAAGTCTTCCTGATTGCCTTGCCTCTCTCAGCTCTGACACCCTGATAAAATGGACCTTTTGTTCCATTAAACTGTGATTCACTAGGTGATGAATGGAATGTCCACAAGCTCATGAGGAAAGGTGTGTGTGTGTGTGTGTTTTGTTTTTTTTGTATCGTTCCAACAGGAAAGTAGCTGCCAGTGAGCGAAGCACTGGAGATGAAAACCAGCCACCGGCAGCTTTGAGACTACCAGAAATGGCGGACGTGAAAGAAGTACAGCCTTGCACTGTAATAAATCAAAAGATATAAACATATTTCAGGATGTAGCATTTTTTGTGACTGTTGTAGCAAAAATGCTTGATTTTAGGTTTATTTTGTTTTCTGGAAAACTTCTTGGTGAATTGATGAAACTCCTACCAATTAAAACACATATATGTAATGATTTTCTATTATTGCTGTAATCATGTATGGCATGACATCACACGACACGTCTTGGCCCAAATAAAATCTGCAGAGAGTGGGAGAGAGAGAGAGATACAGATACACTACAGTCAATAATTTTATTCCTGTAACGTGCTAGTTATTTATAAATTCCTGGTAAAATGGCAGCTTGAATCGGAAATCGAATCCAACCCCGAGTTTCTGAGTGCTTTATAGGAGTCCAAAAGGAGCTATCTATGGCTCCTTTCACTTCTTTTCACATCCATCAGTGTGTTCTCCTTCTCTGTGTGGTTGTGTAGGTAATTGAGGACACAGCACTCGCACTCTAGTTTGTGCCAAGATAGCCTCGGTCTGCTTCCAGAAGAACTCTAGCATGATTGGATTGCAGTGAGAAAACGATCCGACTCTGAATCGACCCGACTGCATGACGTGATCCATACATTTAGCCTATAAGTAATTTATCGCATTTCATGTGTCGCATTCATTTTTGCTTTTTTCAAATCTTAAGCAGAAGTTCTACAGCTCTGTCTTTTGGCTCATATCTAGCAGCTCTGTTTGGTTCACTTCCTGCAGTCGAGTCGATTCAGAGTCGACTAGGAATCGAGTAACTTTAGAAACGGACTGCGTCCCAGTTGCTCAGGCACTTTCGGACCGGTTGTATTGGTCTACACCCAATTGTGATTGATGCGTTTTCACTTGCCTAAAGAACCACACCGAGACAGGAGACACACCAGGGTTCGATTCAAATGGATGAATGTAAAAGCACTCCAACACCTCTTGAATAAAAAGAATAAACACAGCAACGCTTCTTATAATTAAGCATCAAAAATAAAGTGATTTATTCATCGCTGAATAAATCTGTACACATTCTTGATGTTTTTATCCTATTGTAAAGCACTCTTTTATCTTTCAGCAACCCAGAGAAAACGGAGAAACCCCTGCTGCCATGTCGACGAATCATGCAGACGAAAGGTACAGAATGTACACCGCGTGTTTCTCCTTTCTCGCTAGGTGTATGCAGAAATCTGAATGCCAAACCCTGAACCATTACTCCACCCAGCACAGTCAAAATCGATGCAAAATAGTTCCTGCACTGGGCAGCTGTTTCAGACAGCTGAGTGGAGCTTGAGGCGTTTCTCTAAACCCTCCTGAGTGAACAAGTCTGTTCCTGTTACAGGAGTCACACCAATTACACTCTGATCATTCCTTCACAATGGCATGTTTATCTGCCAATATGGGTCTGATGGGTGTGCAAGCGATTATTCCTCACGCTCCTTTAGAGCTTTCTCGAATTTCTTAAGTGTAATAATGTAGATAATAATAAGAAGAGGAAAGGCTTTTAAACGAATCTCTTACTAAGACTGGTAAACAAAGAAGCCACACCTCCTCACATGACAACAAACACGCCTCCTTCACTATAACTGAGGCCACACCCTTTCTTCACAGTGACTGACATACAGAGAGGCCACACCTCCTTCACTGGAACTGAGAGGCCACACCCTTTAGGCCTTATTCCCTCTAACCAACATGAAGATAGGCCATGCCTCCTTCACGGTGACTGACATAGAGAGAGGCCACGCCTCCTTCTCTGTAAGTGAGAGGCCACACCCTTTCTTCACTGTGACTGACACACAGAGAGGCCACTCCTCCTTCACTCTAACCAACATACAGGAAGGCCACGCCTCCTTCACCGTGACTAAGAGGACACACCTCACTCACTGCGACTGATCTACAAAGAGGCCACGTCTCCTTAACTGAGACTGGCAGACACACAAGCCACGCCTACTCCACTGAGATTCACAAACACCAATGCCACACTTTCTTTATTGAGAGTCATGTACAATGGCCATACTGATGAGCACTGTGGCCACACCTCCTTTACAGAGACTGATAAGCATTGAGGCCACACCTTCTTCACAGAAACTAATGAGCATTGAGGCCACACCTCCTTCACAGAAACTAATGAGCACTGAGGCCACACCTCCTTCACAGAGTCACAACTTTTGTGTGTTAGTGTGTAATGGTTGTTGTATTTGAATTTGCAGGTGTGTGATGTGTAATAAGAAGGTGTGCAGTCCAGCACGGAGTCCACAGCGTGCAAATCAGCCAGCGCTCTCAGAAATCGACTTACTGCTGCTCATGTGGCTCCTCCTCTACTGCCTGTTCGTCCTGCCTCAGATGGACATACGGACGATTTCCCGCTTCCTGCTCAACCTGGACGAATGAAAACGCAGGATTAATTCACGCAGGATTCTGCTCGCTTTCTTCCACAGCTCGCATACCCTGATTGGACATCCTGGGAGAACTGACAGCACGTTGCCATATTTGTACATTTTAAATCCTCATGACTAATCGAAGGGTGTGTTTACCGTTGAGGGTTTTTTTTTTTGGCATCGGCCAACAGGTTGCCAGGTTTACAGCTGTCCTTTAACCTACACACTGCATCTTCTCGACACGAATGCTTTAATAAGTCTATACTTTAACAAGAAGATTAATATTATGGATAATAAATAATCATTTTTTGCAGTTTTGGCCATTTGGTATGGTGATGCTTATGCCGTTTGACATTTTGATTGTGCACTTATTTTATTTTAATTTTTTTAGAGTAAGCTCGTAAATAAATTGCCATCGCCAGTAAGGAGTTATACGACACCTGCGTTCAGACTGTATTCTGGTTTTTTTTTCCCCTAGAGATCAAGTCTTGCCCTTTAAAAGATCTTTAAATGGAAATTATTTTGTCCCTAATTTTTATTAATAAAGTGCCATCACTATTGAGATTACAAATCCTAACACTTTTTTTTTTCTTTTTTTTTTTTCCAATGTTACGTTATCCATTTTTAAGGCCTATAATTTTTTGGTTTAACCTCCACGATTTTATGGAATTTTTCAATTGTTATGATTTTATTGATTTAATATTATTTTTGCTAATAAGTTGTAAAAAAAAAAAAAAAAAAGAAAGTCATTTACAGAAAACAAGACATTTTTTTTTTGTCTTTTAAAGGCAAACCCACCCTGAACAAAGTCCGTATTAATATTTATGAGAAACAATACAAACGTCAGCGCTGTCAGATTTATTCACCTTTTTTTTTTTTTTTTGTGACTTCGCACTAGAAATGTCTATCTGTGATGTCAGAGCTAAAAAAAAAAAAAAAAAAAAAATAATTATTTCCATATAAACAGTGAATACGCTTCAGGGGGGAGTTTTCCTTTAAAATATATAATTGATTATGATTTAACAAGATGAAAATATATATGATTTCAGGTTTTCAGATCATATTTAACACCGATAGTTCTAATATCTTCATCATCGACACGTGCCTAAATGCTGGGGAGGATTTCTATTTCTGTAAAATAAGAATATCCCGAGTGGTCCTCTTGAAAGCAGTCTAAATCAATTTCAATTAAAAATGCACTTTTTTTTTTTTTTAACGAAATACACGACATTTAAACCACAAGTCTTGAAAGTGAAGCTTCAGAGGTGTCTAATTGCACTTTCCGGAGCACCGAGCGCCAAAAAATGACCGCCAAAGATTTAGTCCAGGGGCCGAAGAAAGCTGGATTTCTCTATTCTTTTAATAATGAAGTATTTCTAAAGCGACAGAGCTGTTGTTCTATATTTGCGTGTATATTTCTCAGCACATAAATCACGTCTACACTGCTCGGTTTGACCCGTTGCTGAGGGTGTTACTGATTTTCAGATTATTTTTTAGTGAGGTCTTGTATGTGTCTGGTATTATATAAGCCATTTCGAAGGAAGTGCTTCTTTTTCCCTCTTCCCGTTGTCACGTTTGTCTTTTTTTTTTTTCTTTCCCCTTTATACGTGTAGATAAGTTCTAGATAATCCTTTCCTTCCTGCTGTGTGTGTGTGTGTGTGTGTGTCCACTTTGACGAAAGCTCAGAATATCATTTGCAGAGCACTGTGTGTGGCATTTAAAGTGAAGGCAAACTTGTTGAAATTGTCAAAATACTCTAATATTCTATTCTGTGGAAAAACGTCTAGCAGGCCCGCTTCCACCATCTCTGCATGAGGATTTTGTGGTTGCGGAAACGAGTTTTAAGTTTTGTAAAGCTGTCTGGTAAACCGTACTTCACTTTT
Organism: Hemibagrus guttatus; assembly: GCA_033459395.1. Lineage (NCBI taxonomy): Eukaryota > Metazoa > Chordata > Actinopteri > Siluriformes > Bagridae > Hemibagrus > Hemibagrus guttatus. The sequence continues at coordinate 3,490,920 of JAUCMX010000008.1, read as the reverse complement.
GTATTGAAGATCCTTGTGCGAATAAATAACATGCCTCCGGAAAACGAGCGTTGTTTTGTTTTGTTTTTTCTTCCCTTGGAAGTTAAAATACAAGCTCAAGGAACTCTGGTGGCGTTTCTTACGTTTTCCATGTGTTTGTGTAGGTTTCTTCAGGGTTCTCTGGTTTCCTTCACCCCCAAAGGCTTTCTGGTAGCACCGGGATTTGACCTCATAACCTCTCTGTAGTGTTATTTATAATTCCATAGTTAAGACTCTCTGTTATACTCTATATAGTGCATTCACCCCTACATAGCCTATGTAGAGCACTCATATCTGGGATACTAGTATAGTGGTTAAAATCAAAGTCCAAGATTTTATTCAGTGTATATATATTTATTTGTATACACCTTATAAATAAAATTAGTTTGGTTATTGGTCAGAGGACATTATTTAAATAATAATAACCCCAATGTTCTGAATCTTTGTTCTAAGGAGCCATGGTGTTGTGACATGAGGTTAATTTGTTGTAAACACCACCACCAAGCGGCCAATGAAGGAACTACAGCTTCACAGACTTTTCTTTAATGATCTTCACACTGAGGGACAGTGGTCTGTCTGTCTGTCTGTTTAATAAACTGAAACATTTTACACACTGGCTTTTACACCAATCAGGCATAACATTATGACCGCCTGCCTAATACTGTGGTGTTCCCCTTTTTGCTGCTAAAACAGCTGTGACCCATTGAGGCATGGACTGGACTACACTGGATCCCTGAAAGTGTGCTGTGGTATCTGGCACCAAGATGTTAGCAGCAGTTCCTTTAAGTCCTGTTTGTCCGGCACATCCCACAGATGCTGGATTGGATTGAGATCTGGGGAATTTGGAGGCCAAGTCAACACCTCAAACTGGTTGTTGTGCTCATCGAACCATTCCTGAAGCATTTTTGCTTTGTGGCACGGCGCTTTATCCTGCTGAAAGAGGCCCACAGCCATCAGGTAATACCTTTTCCACGAAAGAGTGTACATGGTCTGCAACAGTGCTTAGGTAGGTGATACGTGTCAAAGTAACATCCACATGGATGGCAGGATGCATCCTGGTGTCATGTGTTCCCCAGGTAGTCGACGCACACGTACCCGGCCATCCGTGTGATGTAAAAGAAAATGTGATCCATCAGACCAGGCCACCTTCTTCCATTGCTCCGTGGTCCAGTTCTGATGCACACGTGCCCATTGGTGGCACTTTTGGTGGTGCACAGGGGTCAGAATGGGCACCCTGACTGGTCTGCGGCCCATACGCAACAAACTGTGATGCACTGTGTATTCTGACACCTTTCTATCAGAACCAGCATTAACTGCTTCAGCAATTTGAGCAACAGTAGCTCGTCTGTTGGATCGGATCACACGGGCCAGCCTTCACCCCCCAAACATGCATCAATGAGCCTTGGCCGTCCATGACCCAGTCGTCGGTTCACCACTGTTCCTTCCTTGCACCACTTTTGATAGATACTGACCACTGCAGACCGGGAACACCCCACAAGAGCTGCAGTTTTAGAGATGCTCTGATCCAGTGGTCTAGCCATCACAATTTGGCCCTTCGTCAAAGTCGCTCAAATCCTTACGCTTTCCCATTTTTCCTGCTTCTAACACATCAACTTTGAGGACAAAATGTTCACTTGCTGCCTAATATATCCCACCCACTAACAGGTGCCATGATGAGGAGATAATCAGTGTTATTCACTTCACCTCTCAGTGGTCATAATGTTATGATTATGTGATCTGATCTGTGTATACAGGAATCAAACATTTAGGTATTTGTTGTTAAAGGAATAGAATCCAGGTGGTATGATGTGCGTATATGTATATATATATTTATATATGTGTGTGTGTGTGTGTGTGGAAAAATATATAAGAAACAAAGGAGTAAAAAAAAGTTTTGACATAAATAAGAGTCCGCTTTGTAGGTTTCCTGTCTGCTTTGCGTGCGCGCTCGCATTTGCGTGCGTGCGCGCTCACGCGAGAGTAACTGTATTAGCAGCAGCACTAGCAGCAGGGAATGGAGTAAGAACAAGAGTAACTCACTGAACAGCACTAAAGCTACAGAATACACATCTTAGGTGAGATCCTATCCAATTTAAACATTTCATTTTCATGCATGAATTTATTAACATAAAATCAAATAACATTGTACCCAGTTAGCTTAACAGGCCAGCGCTGTGACATTTCAGCACGCTAGCTTAGATTAGCTTAGCTTAGCATAGTCACCATCCGCTGTTCAACTTGCCGTCGTTTTAATAAAAAATAAATAAACAAATAAATAAATAACGCTTATAAAATAAAGTGTTCAAGACGCAAAGCAAGCTCGTTTCCCTTCTCCGGCCTGAATGACAAATGTTTGCGAGAGTGACTACTACATGTATAATTTCTACGCTTTAAACTTAGCTTCTTAGCTTACTACGCTAACTTGCTAAATATGTCTAAAACACATTTAAATACTTTGCAGTTATTATTATTATTATTATTATACTCACTTTTTTAGTGCTTAACACATTTCTAGAACAATACACACGTTTCCATTTCCCTAGCATGATTATGAATTCCTCCTGAATGAACACTCTTCGCGGTCAATCCCAAATAGTGCTCGGCTCCCTGTATTTGTGCACTCCGTAGGTGTTTAACGCTATGATATGTGTCCCCTATGTAGCACACTACGCGAACAGTGCAGAGCTATTTGGAATACAGCCAGAGCTGAGGTCGAATTGAGGCCTACACTTGAGGCAGGTTTCGATTGTGTTGATTTGTATTTATTTTAGCTTTGAGTTGCCAGATTGGTGTCAATGACCTACAGTGTGGGGATTTAATAACAGAGATAACGGAATTAGACGTTAAAGTGGGATTTAGGAAGAGAGAAAGCTTTGATTTAACAAATAAGAGAGATACAAAGGTAAGTTGATGTTGGTTGAACGTTTTTGGAAGGAGTCTCCAGTTTTAGTGCTTAGTAACAAGTGTTTTTTTTTTATATCTAGAACTTAATGTCGGATTAAAAAGTGCTATTTATTATACATTTATAAATACAAAGCGTAATTGTTGTAGTAAGAGAAATGAAATATTTTGTCATGGAACCCTGTTGATTATCAGTGTGTCTCATTGTGTTCTTGTTTTTTTTTTTTTTTTCCATCTCCACATCTTGCTCAACAACCTCAGTTTGCAAATGTGCAACAACCTTAAATATGCAAAACATTAATGTGGATGCCGTTGCTATAGAAACAAGAACGTTAGTATGATTAATATAAAACTGATTTTAGTAATGAATCTCATTCTCTTTCATGTCATCTCTCTCTCTCTCTCTCTCATGTCGTATCCCTCAGTCATATCTCTCTCATATCTGTCTCTCTCTCGCATATGTCTCTCTTGCTCTCTCCATCTCACTCATCTCTCTCACTCGTAGCTCTCCCTCCCTCTCACTCGTATCTCTCCCTCCCTCTCTCTCAGTCGTATCTCTCCCTCCCTCTCTCTCTCACTCGTATCTCTCTCTCTCACTCGTATTTTTCTCTCTCTCACTCGTATCTCTCTCTCCCTCTCTCTCACTCGTATCTCTCTCTCCCCTCTCTCTCACTCGTATCTCTCCCTCCCTCTCTCTCACTCGTATCTCTCCCTCCCTCTCTCTCAGTCGTATCTCTCCCTCCCTCTCTCTCAGTCGTATCTCTCCCTCCCTCTCTCTCACTCGTATCTCTCCCTCCCTCTCTCTCACTCGTATCTCTCCCTCCCTCTCTCTCACTCGTATCTCTCCCTCCCTCTCTCTCACTCGTATCTCTCTCTCCCTCTCTCTCACTCGTATCTCTCCCTCCCTCTCTCTCACTCGTATCTCTCCCTCCCTCCCTCTCACTCGTATCTCTCCCTCTCACTCGTATCTCTCCCTCTCACTCGTATCTCTCCCTCTCACTCGTATCTCTCCCTCCCTCTCTCTCACTCGTATCTCTCCCTCTCACTCGTATCTCTCCCTCCCTCTCTCTCACTCGTATCTCTCCCTCTCTCTCACTCGTATCTCTCACTCGTATCTCTCTCCCTCTCTCACTCGTATCTCTCTCCCTCTCTCACTCGTATCTCTCTCCCTCTCTCACTCGTATCTCTCCCCCTCTCTCACTCGTATCTCTCCCCCTCTCTCACTCGTGTCTCTCCCTCTCTCTCACTCGTGTCTCCCTCCCTCTCTCTCACTCGTGTCTCTCCCTCTCTCTCACTCGTGTCTCTCCCTCTCTCTCACTCGTGTCTCTCCCTCTCTCTCACTCGTGTCTCTCCCTCCCCCCTCTTCTCTCCCTCTCTCTCACTCGTGTCTCTCCCTCTCTCTCACTCGTGTCTCTCCCTCTCTCTCACTCGTGTCTCCCCCTTTCTCTCTCACTCGTGTCTCTCCCTCCCTCTCCCCACTCGTATCTCTCCCTCTCTCTCACTCGTGTCTCTCCCTTTCTCTCACTCGTGTCTCTCCCTCCCTCTCACTCTCCTCCCTCCTCTCACTCGTGTCTCTCCCTCTCTCTCCACTCGTGTCTCTCCCTCCCTCTCTCACTCGTATCTCCCTCTCTCTCACTCGTATCTCCCTTCTCTCACTCGTATCTCCCTCTCTCTCACTCGTATCTCCCTCTCTCTCACTCGTATCTCCCCTCTCTCTCACTCGTATCTCCCTCCTCTCTCACTCGTATCTCCCTCTCTCTCACTCGTATCTCTCCCTCCCTCTCTCACTCGTGTCTCTCCCTCCCTCTCTCTCACTCGTGTCTCTCCCTCCCTCTCTCTCACTCGTATCTCTCCCTCTCTCTCACTCGTGATCTCCCTCCTCTCACTCGTGTCTCTCCCTCTCCCTCTCACTCGTAGTCTCTCCTCTCTCTCACTCGTATCTCCCTCTCTCTCACTCGTATCTCCCTCTCTCTCACTCGTGTCTCTCCCTCCCTCTCTCTCACTCGTGTCTCTCCCTCCCTCTCTCTCACTCGTGTCTCTCCCTCCCTCGTCTCACTCGTGTCTCTCTCCCTCCTCGTCTCACTCGTGTCTCTCCCTCCCTCCCTCGTCTCACGCGTGTCTCTCCCTCCCTCCCTCGGTCTCACGCGTGTCTCTCCCTCCTCTCTCTCACTCGTGTCTCTCCCTCCTCCCTCGGTCTCACTCGTGTCTCTCCCTCCCTCCTCTCTCACTCGTGTCTCTCCCTCCCTCCCTCGTCTCACTCGTGTCTCTCCCTCCCTCCCTCGGTCTCACTCGTGTCTCTCCCTCCCTCCCTCGGTCTCACTCGTGTCTCTCCCTCCCTCCCTCGGTCTCACGCGTGTCTCTCCCTCCCTCCCTCGGTCTCACGCGTGTCTCTCCCTCCCTCCCTCGGTCTCACGCGTGTCTCTCCCTCCCTCCCTCGGTCTCACGCGTGTCTCTCCCTCCCTCCCTCGGTCTCACGCGTGTCTCTCCCTCCCTCCCTCGGTCTCACGCGTGTCTCTCCCTCCCTCCCTCGGTCTCACGCGTGTCTCTCCCTCCCTCCCTCGGTCTCACGCGTGTCTCTCCCTCCCTCCCTCGGTCTCACGCGTGTCTCTCCCTCCCTCCCTCGGTCTCACGCGTGTCTCTCCCTCCCTCCCTCGGTCTCACGCGTGTCTCTCCCTCCCTCCCTCGGTCTCACGCGTGTCTCTCCCTCCCTCCCTCGGTCTCACGCGTGTCTCTCCCTCCCTCCCTCGGTCTCACGCGTGTCTCTCCCTCCCTCCCTCGGTCTCACGCGTGTCTCTCCCTCCCTCCCTCGGTCTCACGCGTGTCTCTCCCTCCCTCCCTCGGTCTCACGCGTGTCTCTCCCTCCCTCCCTCGGTCTCACGCGTGTCTCTCCCTCCCTCCCTCGGTCTCACGCGTGTCTCTCCCTCCCTCCCTCGGTCTCACGCGTGTCTCTCCCTCCCTCCCTCGGTCTCACGCGTGTCTCTCCCTCCCTCCCTCGGTCTCACGCGTGTCTCTCCCTCCCTCCCTCGGTCTCACGCGTGTCTCTCCCTCCCTCCCTCGGTCTCACGCGTGTCTCTCCCTCCCTCCCTCGGTCTCACGCGTGTCTCTCCCTCCCTCCCTCGGTCTCACGCGTGTCTCTCCCTCCCTCCCTCGGTCTCACGCGTGTCTCTCTCTCCCTCTGTTTCTAGTTACGTTGTGTGTGCTTGTAAAGAGTGATCGGTGCCGTGACCCGCTATTGTGTATTCTCCACAAAACCCGACCTAATCTTCTTCTTCTTTCGGCTTTTCCCTTCAGGGGTTGCCATCGTGAATCTCGACCTAATAACCAGAAATAAATAAATAAAAAGCATGTGCAGAGGTGATGATTTCAGTGACGACCTTCGAAACGGCTAATCATCCAGGCTTCACGTTCTTCCAGTCCAGATTAAAGCAGTGTATTATGGCAGCCCGCGCCTGTGCACCACATGTGCTCGACAAATGTTATTTCTTCCGAAATGGATGTGTTGCTGCCTTCAAATTAAAGCGACAGTAATGTAAGCAGGGATGAATTATTGATGAAGGCATGTGACACGCGTGTTCTGCAGAAGGGGGCCCTTTACTTCCTGAATGATAGTGTGCCTTTGGGGCTTTTCTTTTTTCCCCCAAGTGGCAAGTAAATTATTGGCCATGCCATGATGCCTCTGATTCTAGGGCGTCTGAACTGTACACAACCTTTCCTAGCTGCCCATGAGAACGTGATCAGAAAAATCACATCATTTTTTTGAAGCCCAGTCACGTTTTAAAGCCACCAGTCTTTATTTTTCCAGTAATCTGTCCCGCGTGTTTAAGGTGAGGAAATCGTATACACTTTCCTTAGGCACTGCTGACAGATCGGCTCTCTAATACGAAAGGTTCTTTCCCCCACCACAAAAATATATAATAATAAGTGACTTTTTTTTTTTTTTTTTTTTAACCTTTTCATTTATAATCCCTATTCTTTACTTTTCTTTTTAAAGAGACATTAGGTGAGATCGCCATCATAAGGTCGTGTCATCGAACTGTCTGTTCATCTCTCCCTGTCTCGCTCTCACTCGCTCTTTGTTTGTCTCTTTTATATTTTCTTTGACTCTCTCTGTGCATCTCTTCTCCATCCCCCCTCTCTCTTGCTCTCCCTCGCTCTCTCTTGCTCTCCCTCGCTCTCTCTTGCTCTCCCTCGCTCTCTCTTGCTCTGCCTCCCTCTCTCTTGCTCTGCCTCCCTCTCTCTCTCTTGCTCTGCCTCCCTCTCTCTCGCTCTGCCTCCCTCCCTCTCTCTCTCGCTCTGCCTCCCTCTCTCTCGCTCTGCCTCCCTCTCTCTCGCTCTGCCTCCCTCTCTCTCGCTCTGCCTCCCTCTCTCTCGCTCTGCTCTGCCTCCCTCTCTCTCGCTCTGCCTCTGCCTCCCTCTCTCTCTCGCCTCTGCCTCCCTCTCTCTCGCTCTGCCTCCCTCTCTCTCGCTCTGCCTCCCTCTCTCTCGCTCTGCTCTGCCTCCCTCTCTCTCTCGCTCTGCCTCCTCTCTCTCGCTCTGCCTCCCTCTCTCTCGCTCTGCCTCCCTCTCTCTCGCTCTGCCTCCCTCTCTCTCGCTCTGCCTCCCTCTCTCTCGCTCTGCCTCTCTCTCTCTCTCTCTCTCCTCTCTCTCTCTCTCTCTCTCTCTCGCTCTGCTCCTCTCTCTCGCTCTGCCTCCTCTCTCCCTCTCTCTCGCTCTGCCTCCCTCTCTCCCTCTCTCTCGCTCTGCCTCCCTCTCTCCCTCTCTCTCGCTCTGCCTCCCTCTCGCTCTGCCTCCCTCTCTCTCTCTCTCTCGCTCTGCCTCCCTCTCGCTCTCGCTCTGCCTCCCTCTCTCTCTCTCTCTCGCTCTGCCTCCCTCTCGCTCTCGCTCTGCCTTTCTCTCTCTCTCTCGCTCTGCCTCCCTCTCTCTCTCTCGCTCTGCCTCCCTCTCTCTCTCTCTCGCTCTGCCTCCCTCTCCCTCTCTCTCTCTCGCTCTGCCTCCCTCTCCCTCTCTCTCTCTCGCTCTGCCTCCCTCCCTCTCTCTCTCTCTCTCTCTCTCGCTCTGCCTCTCTCTCTCTCTCTTGCTCTGCCTCCCTCTCTCTCGCTCTGCCTCCCTCTCTCTCTCTTGCTCTGCCTCCCTCTCTCTCGCTCTGCCTCCCTCTCTCTCTCTCTCTCGCTCTGCCTCTCTCTCTCGCTCTGCCTCTCTCTCTCGCTCTGCCTCCCTCTTTCTCTCTCTCGCTCTGCCTCCCTCTTTCTCTCTCTCGCTCTGCCTCCCTCTCTCTCTCTCTCTCGCTCTGCCTCCCTCTCTCCCTCTCTCGCTCTGCCTCCCTCTCTCGCTCTGCCTCCCTCTCTCGCTCTGCCCTCCTCTCTCTCGCTCTGCCTCCCTCTCTCTCTCTCGCTCTGCCTCCCTCTCTCTCTCTCGCTCTGCCTCCCTCTCTCTCTCTCGCTCTGCCTCCCTCTCTCTCTCTCGCTCTGCCTCCCTCTCTCTCTCTCGCTCTGCCTCCCTCTCTCTCTCTCTCTCTCGCTCTGCCTCTCTCTCTCTCGCTCTGCCTCTCTCTCTCTCTCTCTTGCTCTGCCTCCCTCTCTCTCGCTCTGCCTCCCTCTCTCTCTCTCTCTCGCTCTGCCTCTCTCTCTCGCTCTGCCTCCCTCTTTCTCTCTCTCGCTCTGCCTCCCTCTCTCTCTCTCTCTCGCTCTGCCTCCCTCTCTCCCTCTCTCGCTCTGCCTCCCTCTCTCGCTCTGCCTCCCTCTCTCGCTCTGCCTCCCTCTCTCGCTCTGCCTCCCTCTCTCGCTCTCGCTCTGCCTCCCTCTCCCTCTCTCGCTCTCGCTCTGCCTCCCTCTCCCTCTCTCTCTCTCGCTCTGCCTCCCTCTCCCTCTCTCGCTCTGCCTCCCTCTCCCTCTCTCTCTCTCGCTCTGCCTCCCTCTCCCTCTCTCTCTCTCGCTCTGCCTCCCTCTCCTCTCTCTCTCTCGCTCTGCCTCCCTCTCCCTCTCTCTCTCTCGCTCTGCCTCCCTCTCCCTCTCTCGCTCTGCCTCCTCTCCCTCTCTCTCTCTCGCTCTGCCTCCCTCTCCCTCTCTCTCTCTCGCTCTGCCTCTCTCTCTCTCTCTTGCTCTGCCTCCCTCTTTCTCTCTCTCGCTCTGCCTCCCTCTTTCTCTCTCTCGCTCTGCCTCCCTCTCTCGCTCTGCCTCCCTCTCTCGCACTCTCTCTCTCTCTCGCTCTGCCTCCCTCTCTCTCGCTCTGCCTCCCTCTCTCGCGCTCTCTCTCTCTCGCTCTGCCTCCCTCTCTCTCTCTCTCTCTCGCTCTGCCTCCCTCGCTCTGCCTCCCTCTCTCTCTCTCGCTCTGCCTCCCTCTCTCTGCCTCCCTCTCTCTCTCTCGCTCTGCCTCCCTCTCTCTCTCGCTCTGCCTCCCTCTCTCTCTCGCTCTGCCTCCCTCTCTCTCTCGCTCTGCCTCCCTCTCTCTCTCGCTCTGCCTCCCTCTCTCTCTCGCTCTGCCTCCCTCTCTCTCTCTCGCTCTGCCTCCCTCTCTCTCTCTCGCTCTGCCTCCCTCTCTCTCTCTCGCTCTGCCTCCCTCTCTCTCTCGCTCGCTCTGCCTCCCTCTCTCTCTCGCTCGCTCTGCCTCCCTCTCTCTCTCGCTCGCTCTGCCTCCCTCTCTCTCTCGCTCGCTCTGCCTCCCTCTCTCTCTCTCGCTCTGCCTCCCTCTCTCTCTCGCTCGCTCTGCCTCCCTCCCTCTCTCTCTCGCTCTGCCCTCTCCTCGCTCTGCCTCCCTCTCTCTCTCGCTCTGCCTCCCTCCCTCTCTCTCTCGCTCTGCCTCCCTCCCTCTCTCTGCTCGCTCTGCCTCCCTCTCTCTCGCTCGCTCTGCCTCCCTCTCTCTCTCGCTCGCTCGCTCTGCCTCCCTCTCTCTCTCGCTCGCTCGCTCTGCCTCCCTCTCTCTCTCGCTCGCTCGCTCTGCCTCCCCTCTCTCTCGCTCGCTCGCTCTGCCTCCCTCTCTCTCTCGCTCGCTCGCTCTGCCTCCCTCTCTCTCTCGCTCGCTCGCTCTGCCTCCCTCTCTCTCTCGCTCGCTCGCTCTGCCTCCCTCTCTCTCTCGCTCGCTCGCTCTGCCTCCCTCTCTCTCTCGCTCGCTCGCTCTGCCTCCCTCTCTCTCTCGCTCGCTCGCTCTGCCTCCCTCTCTCTCTCGCTCGCTCGCTCTGCCTCCCCCCTCTCTCTCTCTCGCTCGCTCGCCTGCCTCCCTCTCGCTCGCTCGCTCTGCCTCCCTCTCTCGCTCGCTCGCTCTGCCTCCCTCTCTCGCTCGCTCGCTCTGCCTCCCTCTCTCGCTCGCTCGCTCTGCCTCCCTCTCTCGCTCGCTCGCTCTGCCTCCCTCTCTCGCTCGCTCGCTCTGCCTCCCTCTCTCGCTCGCTCGCTCTGCCTCCCTCTCTCGCTCGCTCGCTCTGCCTCCCTCTCTCGCTCGCTCGCTCTGCCTCCCTCTCTCTCTCGCTTTTTGCCTCGCTCGCTCTGCCTCGCTCGCTCTGCCTCGCTCGCTCTGCCCCCGCTCGCTCTGCCTCCCTCGCTCTGCCTCCCTCGCTCTGCCTCCCTCGCTCTCCCCCCCTCCCCTCTCTCCCTCTCCCTCGCTCTCCCTCTCCCTCGCTCTGCCTCCCTCTCCCTCCCTCTCTCTGTCACTCTGCCTCCCTCTCTCGCTCTCCCCCTGTCTCCCCCCTACCTGCCTCTCTCTCTCTCTCTCTCTCTCTCTCTCTGCCTCTCTCTCCATCCCTGGGTTTCCATCTCACTGTCTCCCACTCTCTCACTTTCTCTTTACCTTGCTCCCCCCCCTTCTCCCTCTACCCATCCATCAATGTTGTATAACATGTGTTTAGCGCTTGTCTCATTTCTGGATCCTCAGCTTTAATCCTTTGATGTTTTATATTAACATCAGCAGTGTTTCCCTGTATGCTTTATTTCAGCACTTGTAGGACTGCATGTTTGTGTGTGCTGATTTGTTTACACTAATATTAATATAAGAGCAGCCCATGTCGTGTCCTCACCCCAAAAAATGTCAGTTTTTTTTTTTTTTTTTGGTAAAAACCCTGAAAGTGACTAGCATATGCACCCTAGTCGAATCCACAGCAGTGCAGCACCCAGAGTGAGGGCAGGATTTAACCAGGAGCAAATGTGCTGTGAGGCGAGTCGAAGGCCCGCAGTGTGAGCAGTGATGTTTTACAGCTGTGTTCAGGGAGCGCCGCTCACTCTCGACCCTTGAGCGCCAAAAAACCCGTTGACAGGCCAGATCTCGGTTGCTTGCTTTCCCTGCCATGGACATGTTCATAATAATATTCTGTTTGATATTTTTTTTCCTGGAACATTGGGAAAATATCATCTCAAGCTGTGACTGACTGTGAGCCATGTCTGAGGGTGATGCATGTTTCTGCGCTTTCATAAAATGCGGCTTAATAAAGCTTTGTGCAAAATACTTCATTACATTTAAAAGACCACGAAATTGAAAACATCCTGATCAGCGCTGTAATGGGGGGAAAAAGCCGAGACGGAGTGCTGTGATGAAGCACAAAGTGTTGCATTTTCTTCATACCACAGCAATTAACCAATACTTTAACGACTTGTTTTATTAACTAAAAAAAACAACAACGCGTCATACTTCTCATCCGTTTAAAATCATGTAAATGTCTAGGAAACAAATGAAAACGTAAAAGGATGTCACGTTACAGAGAAAGCAAAAGACTGAAGACTTTCCTGTGGCAGACTGTTCCAAAGACCTGAAGCTGGAGACTCCTTCCAAAAATGTTAAATGAGAATTTCACCGTATTAGCCATTATGCTAATTAATGCAAATGAGCATTTATGTGATGCAAACACGACCAATCAGATTTGAGAATTCAGCAACACTCTGGAATTATATTGTGTAGAACGTGGAATTCAAATATTTTTTGTTGCTTCACGTGCCGTGCCGTGTCTTGTGTTTTGTGCCGTAGATCCTGCGAGCAAGGCCGAGACGAGTGCTGATGAAGTGACGATGAAGCCCAGAATAAGTGCAGCCTGGATACACAGCGCTGTGCCGAACACACGCTCTGTAAGTCTACTCAGAACGCACATATCGGACGCAAGTAACGTGTTTTTTTTTGACGATCTCTTAGGGCGTTTTGGACAGTGAGCTTCATATAAAGCCACAGAAAGTTAATTAGTGAAAACAATAGTGGTCAAACCTAACGCTGGCGACCCTCTCGTGATCTGTGAAGGGTAGACCGCAAAGCTTTATGTTCTGATATCTAGCGTTAGGTTGAGATTTCATTGCCTGCTGGCTCAGTTCTAAGTAAATCAATTTCTGACTCCCGAACCCCGCCCCAAAAATAACCCCCAGAATGAAACCTTTTAGTTAAGAGACTGTAATCAAATCGACGTGCAATCTTTTCTGTTTGTGCGCAGTGAACCTTCGAAGATCAGGACGAAATGAGATAAACACTGGATGATTGGAGTCTCAGCATGGCAGGTCTGCAGCTGGTGACCCCTGCCTCCTCTCCCATGGGGCCTTTCTTCGGCCTGCCGTGGCAGCAGGAAGCTATCCACGACAACATATACACACCAAGAAAATATCAGGCAAGTCTTTCCAAGACGTGTATTTTTAGCACAGAGTCTAAAAACGCAGTGATGGCTGTACAGTCTGAAGCCACTTTTGTTACGTAAGATTAATTAATTTCTGCTCCATTTTATTGTCGATAATGTAAAAAAAAAAAAAAACAAAACAATTAATGGAGAGAATTCAAGTCTGTTTAATCGACACCATGTTGCCAAAAGTTTTGGGACGCTCATCCAAATCATTGAATTCAGGGGTTCGGCCCCTTAGTTCCAGTGAAAGGAACTCTTAATGCTTCAGCATACCAAGACGTTTTGGGCAATTTCATGCTCCCAACGATGTGGGAACAATTTGGGGATGACCCCTTCCTGTTCCAACATGACTGCACACCAGTGCACAAAGCAAGCTCCATAAAGACATGGCTGTGTGAGTTTGGTGTGGAGAAACTTGACTGGCCTGCACAGCGTCCTGACCTCAACCCCATAGAACACCTTTGGGATGAATTAGAGCGGAGAGCTCTAGACCAAAGACTGCGAGCCAGGCCAAAACTCTGAGACGTCTGCCTTTACACGCACATGAATGTAATTTGGAGTTGTCCCGCCCTTTGCAGCTATAACCTCTGCAACTCTTCTGGGAAGGCTTTCCACAAGGTTTAGGAGTGTTTATGGGACATTTTGACCATTCCTCTAGAAGCTCTTTTGTGAGGTCAGGCGCTGATGCTGGACGAGAAGGCGTGGCTCGCAATCTCCGCTCTAATCCATCCCAAAGGTGTTCTATCGGGTTGAGGTCAGGACTCAAGCCCAACCCCTGAAAAACAACACCTGAATTCAATGATCTGGAGGGCTGTCCCAAAACTTTTAGCAATGTACCGTGTATTCTGATGTGTCTGTTTCTCCACTCCTTCAGGTTGAACTTCTCGAAGCAGCTCTTGAACACAACACTATAGTCTGCTTAAACACAGGCTCAGGGAAGACGTTTATCGCAGTACTTCTTATTAAAGAGCTCTCCCACCAAATCCGCCAGGAGGATGGGAGGAGGACCGTGTTCCTGGTCAATACAGGTACGGATGTCACAGGAAACTACATGTAATTTGTGCTCTTCTCTCTTTGTTCTTTGAAGTATTTAGTGATGTAATTTCTTTGGTTATAGCTTCATCTGTGGTTCAGCAAGCCTCCACTGTGAGAACCCATTCGGATCTTCGGGTTGGGGAATATATAGAGAACTCGGCGTCATGGACGGAGGACAGTCTGGTGGAAGAGATAAAGGAAAATCAGGTGTGGCGAATTGGATTCATTGGCAGTATTCCTGTATACAGTGTAACATGGGGCTGGGTGATTTAAGCAAAATAATATCGATATTGTGATGCACACTATTGCCAAAAGTTTTGGGACATCTTCACATGAATATAATATGGAGTTGGCCCACCCTTTGCAGCTATAACAGCTTCGACTCTTTTAGAAAGGTTTTTCCACAAGGTTTAGGAGTGTTTTTGTGAGAATTTTTCACCGTTCCTCTAGAAGCGCATTTGTGAGGTCAGGCACTTGATGTTGGACGAGAAGGCCTGGCTCTCAGTCTCCGCTCTAATTCATCCCAAAGGTATTCTATCAGGTTGCGGTCAGGACTCAAGTTCCTCCACACCAAACTCACTCATCCATGTTTTTATGGACCTTGCTTTGTGCACTGGTGTGCAGTCATGTTGGAACAGGAAGGGGTCATCCCCAAACTGTCCAGAACATCTTGGTATGCCGAAGCATTAAGAGTTTCTTTCACTGGAACTAAGGGGCCAAGCCCAACCCCTGAAAAACTGAATTCAATGATTTGGTGGGGGTGTCCCAAAACATTTGCCAATATAGTGTATGCTGCTGAATTGATTTATAAAGATTTCAACAAGGTTTGAATCTTTTTCTTTCTTTCTTTTTTTTTAATTTATTTATTTATTTATTTATTTTACAGTGTATTGTACAAATGTCTTCAAGTACAGTGATTCGATATTTATTTAATTTTTTGTATAATTTTTTGTATTATTAATTGCCTTGTATAACGGAACATTTGAACTTGACTGCTTTTGACTAGCTCTCATCCAAACCAGCCTTCAGCATGACAATGTTGTACAAAATGTGCAGAAAAGTAAAATACGCTTTCTTTCTTTCTTTCTTTTTTTTTAGTTGAATACTCCAATGGATAATGTGTAATATGTGGATCATTTTAGAGTGCTGCTTCTGTGTAATAAGGCTCAGTGATTGTGAATAGCTTGAGAAAAGTTTTTGTCCTCTTTAAAACATCGATGAGTTTCTCGATGTCATAAGCCGACGCGATCTGTCCGTCGCCCGTCACGTTGCAATTTCAGCTGGACGGCATGTGATTTTTATCTCCTCGTTCTTTTGCAGGTGCTCGTTATGACCTGCAACATCTTCCTGCACATGCTGAGGTCCGGGGTCTTGCCACTATCGCGGATCAACCTGGTCATTTTCGACGAGTGCCACCTCGCAATCACGGACCATCCCTATCGGGACATAATGAAGGTAAAATTACAGAGTGTTCGTTTGAGAATCATGTCCACCCTCAGACAGAGAGAAACGAATAAATGTGTCATCTTGCCATTTGAGAGATGTCACTGCAGCAGCATGGTTTGATTAGTATGCATTTAAATCATGTGATTGACTGTATGAATATTAAATGTGACATTGAGTTTTGGTATTATTAAATGATAATGTTTTCACTAGTGTGATATTTTCTCCCGGATGTATCTCGCGCTGAATTTAAAGCTTTTCTCCATGTACTCTCAGAAATGCGAGGACAGTCCAGGCTGCCCGCGTATCCTCGGTCTGACCGCTTCCATTCTGAATGGCAAATGTGACCCATCTGACCTCGAGGAGAAGATCCAGAACCTGGAGAAGATCCTCAGGAGCAACGCCGAAACTGCCACTGATCTTGTCGTACTGGACAGGTGCGATTAATCCATATTGTCGTCCGCTTGCTCACACTAAGCGCTGTCTGTGTCCTTCATGTGACGTCTGTCTGAAGGACGCCTGTAAAATAGCCGATTAGATCCAACAAAAGTTGTGCCTGTCCTTCAGCGAAACGCAAAGACTCTCAATAAAAATGATTACCTTTTTGTCTTATTGTTTATAACGCAGGTACGCGACCCAGCCTCGGGAGGTGGTGCTGGACTGCGGCCCATACCAGGATAACAGTGGCCTGTCTAAGAGGCTTCTAAGCGAGCTGGATGACGCGCTTCATTTTCTAAACGACTACAATTTATCTGCACACCGGGATGACCGAGACCCCACCTACATCTCCAAACAGGTTCTCTGTCTCATTTTTAAACACAGGCGCCTTGTCTTTATTTCCATTGGCAAAAAATGGGTTGCATGGTACCTACATACCTGTACTGAATTTCATTTCCCCTTTGCCTAAACACCAAGAACATGGAAATATGGGGGAAGATTATAACAGTACAGGCCGTAGAGTGATATTTCTGACTAGAAATCTTCTAAAAGATTTTAGCTTTTCATAAAACGTAGTGTGTCCGATTTTGTAAAATCAGTCATTTTCGGTTGATGCCAAAACTCAAATAGCCTTTGTCCACTGTCTATGCTCACTACATGGAGTGTACACTGACCAGGCATAACATTATGGCCACCTGCCTAATATTGTGTCGGTTCCTCTTTTGCTGCCAAAACAGCCCTGACCCGTCATGCACTGTGTATTCTGACACCTTTCTATCAGAACCAGCATTAACTTTGAATTTGAGCAACAGTAGCTCGTCCGTCTGTCGGATCGGATCACACGGGCCAGCCTTCGCAGCCTTCACCACTGTTCCTTCCTTGGACCACTTTTGATAGATATTGACCACTGCAGACCGGGAACACTCCACAAGAGCTGCAGTTTTGGAGATGCTCTGATCCGGTCGTCTAGCCATCACAATTTGGCCCTTCGTCAAACTCGCTCAAATCCTTACGCTTGCCCATTTTTCCTGCTTCTAACACATCAACTTTGAGGACAAAATGTTCGCTTGCTGCCTAATATATCCCACCCACTAACAGGTGCCATGATGAGGAGATACTCAGTAATATTCACTTCACCTGGCACTGCTCACAATGTTATGGCTGATCGGTGTAACGTGCAGTTAGAATATATGTAGTGCACTACATGCTCGGAAACAAAGTAAAGGGATTTTCTGGTCGTTACTTTAACAACGTCTGACCTTGAGCTTAAATGTTTGAGGGTGACTGGGATTAATGTATTGGCACCCTTGGGCTGCACCTGCATGTCGTAAGACCTTGTGATAAATGGAGCACGTTGATAAGCACTATAAATATGTGTACTGAAATATAGAGTGCTCTGTTGATGGACCATTACGTAATATGTACTTTGCGGCCTTGACCATAGCCGAAGAGCTTATTCTACTTACAACATCATTATTCAAACACGCTCTTTCCATCTCAAGTCTAATCTTCAGCCTTTCCACATCAGAGGATTTTTTAAAATGCCAGGCCTGTCTCGGTTTATTTTTTATTTTTATATTTTTTTTATTTCCGACACCTCTGACACCATTTCTTGTAGGTTCTGAGTGACTGCAGGGCCGTTCTGACCGTGCTCGGCCCCTGGTGTGCAGATAAAGCCGCCGGGATCATGGTGCGCGAGCTGCAGAAGTACATCAAGCACGAGCAGGCAGAGTTAAACCGCAAGTTCCTGCTCTTTGCCGACACCATCCTGAGGAAACTACACGCCCTCTGCGAGGAGCATTTCTCCCCGGCGTCGCTCGACCTCAAGTTCGTCACTCCCAAAGTGATCAAGCTGCTCGAGATCCTTCACGAGTATAAACCCTTCGAGAGGCAGCAGTTTGAGAGCGTCGAGTGGTACAACAACCGCAATCAGGACAACTACGTCTCATGGAGCGACTCTGAAGACGAAGACGAGGACGAGGAGGTCGAGGTGAAGGAAAAGGCAGAGGCCAACTTCCCTTCGCCGTTTACCAACATTCTTTGCGGCATCATCTTTGTGGAAAGGCGTTACACGGCGGTCGTTTTAAACAGGTAATAGAAGCCTGCGAGGTTCTTGTACTTTTCTTTGTACCGTGTACCTCACGGACACCAGTGCTTATAAGTGCATTCATTTATTTATTTTTTTTCCCTGTGAATCACAGGCTTATTAAGGAGGCAGGGAAGCAGGATCCAGAGCTTGCTTACATTAGCAGCAACTTCATCACTGGCCACAGCATTGGTAAGAACCAGCCACGCAACAAGCAGATGGAAGTGGAGTTTAGAAAACAAGAAGAAGTGAGTAAATCTCGCGTTACGTTCCTTTTTTTCTACATGTAGAATTTCTTCTTGGTCCGCCAAGCTTAAACATCTCCTCCTTCAGGTTTTGAGGAAATTCCGTGCACATGAAACCAACTTGCTAATTGCCACCAGCATCGTAGAGGAAGGCGTGGATATCCCGAAGTGCAATCTGGTGGTCCGGTTTGACTTGCCCACAGAGTATCGGTCCTACGTTCAATCCAAAGGTCGGGCGCGTGCTCCCGTCTCCAATTACATCATGCTCGCTGACAGCGAACGCACAAAAGCGTTCGAAGAGGACCTCAAGACTTATAAGGCCATTGAGAAGGTCAGCAGTTTCAGCAAGACATATTATTTTTGTGTGGAGCCGTTTTAAAGGCATTTAGTTAACGATATGTTTCGATTTTAGATTCTCAGGAACAAATGTTCCAAGTCTGCGGAGTGTAACGAGTATGAGGTGGAGTCCATACTGGATGACGACAACATTCTCCCTCCGTACTCGCTGCGGGCCGAAGACGGAGGCCCCAGAGTCACCATCAACACGGCTATCGGCCACGTTAACCGGTCAGAATGACTGAATGTTTCCATCCGTGTCTACACGATGAGCAGATTTTCCAGAAATTGCTCTCGACAAAGCAATGGGTTCTAACAATGCTTTTTCTTGTGCAGATATTGCGCACGACTTCCCAGTGACCCTTTCACACACCTGGCCCCGAAGTGCAAGACCGTAGAGCTGAAAACGGGTGTGTATCAGTCCACACTCTTTCTCCCTATCAACTCACCCCTCAGGGAGCCCATTACTGTAAGTACCGCTCAGTTATTATTAGTTCGGCACCTTTTATTTCAAGTATCTATCAATACCGTTTTCCTTTTCAGAGCGAGATCGTAATTTGAGGCTGATTGATAATCAATACTGATTCCAAGGTACTTGGAATTAAACAATCAGGGGATATTTTCTTTAATTATGTTTTCGTTAGTTACTGCCACGTGCTACTATTAACGATCTCATGCTGAGTATTATGTGAGACGTTTAATCTGACACAACTTGGCTGTTTGGTACGGCGGGATTCCAGACCTGGATGGCTGGTTAAATGGTGGTCATTAGCTCAGAGCTTGTGTTGGTGGCTCTGAGGACCGGCTGGGAGAGCTTAAAACGTTTAAAAAAAAAAAAAAAAACCCGATACTTTCGAACTATATGACTTGGTGATAATGGCTCAATGAAAAGCTTTATGCTTTATCTGTGTTGGTGTAGGGGCCCCCAATGCACTGTGCGAGACTTGCAGAGAAAGCTGTTGCACTTCTTTGTTGTGAGAAACTACACAAAATAGGTATGCACATTTTTTTTCCACTCACTGTCGTCTTACAGCTGGTGAGTGAGAATATTATGTTAATTCTCTTTGTCTCTTTCTCTCTCATCTCTCTCTCTCTCTCTCTCTCTCTCTCATGTCTCGTCTCATCTCTTTCTCATGTCTTGTCAAATCTCTCTCATGTCTCGTCACCTCTCTCTCTCGTCTCGTCTCGTCACCTCTCTCTCTCATGTCTTGTCTCGCCTCGTCACCTCTCTCTCTCGTCTCGCCTCGTCACCTCTCTCTCTCGGTCTCGTCTCGTCACCTCTCTTTTCGTATGTCTCGTCTGGGTCTCGTCACCTCTCTCTCTCATGTCTCGTCACCTCTCTCTCATGTCTCGTCACCTCTCTCTCTCATGTCTCGTCACCTCTTCTCTCTCATGTCTCGTCACCTCTCTCTCGTATGTCTCGTCTCGTCACCTCTCTCTCTCATGTCTCGTCACCTCTCTCTCTCATGTCTCGTCACCTCTCTCTCTCATGTCTCGTCACCTCTCTCTCTCATGTCTCGTCACCTCTCTCTCTCATGTCTCGTCACCTCTCTCTCTCATGTCTTGTCTCGCCTCGTCACCTCTCTCTCTCATGCCCTTGTCTCGCCTCGTCACCTCTCTCTCTCATGTCTCGTCACCTCTCTCTCTCATGTCTCGTCACCTCTCTCTCTCATGTCTCGTCACCTCTCTCTCTCATGTCTCGTCACCTCTCTCTCTCATGTCTCGTCACCTCTCTCTCTCTTTTGTGTGTATGTGTGTTTGTATGGCTTCAGGTGAGCTGGATGACCACTTAATGCCAGTGGGAAAGGAGACGGTGAAATATGAAGAGGAGCTGGACTTGCATGATGAAGAGGAAACCAGTGTCCCAGGCAGACCAGGCTCCACTAAGAGGAGACAGTGCTACCCCAAAGCCGTGAGTGTACCAAAATTCCGCTGAAAATTGGGGAAAAACCACGCCTCCTAGATGTTTTCTAATCCTAATGTAATGCACAGTACTGCTCTGTTTATGCCTCACCTGCTGTATCTTTGTAATCAGAATCGACTGTCCAGGACGAGAATGAACACTTGAAGGCTAAGACACGTGTTTGGAATTCAGTTAAATATTTAGGTTTGTGTGTGTGTGTGTGTGTGTGTGTGTGTGTGTCTCAGATCCCAGACTGCCTGCGAGGCAGTTACCCTGTCCCAGAGCAGTCTTACTACCTGTACGTGATCGGGATGGTTCTGACCACACCCCTTCCAGACGAGCTCAACTTCCGTCGGAGAAAGCTGTACCCTCCTGAGGACACCACCAGATGCTTTGGCATTCTCACAGCTAAACCAATACCTCGTGTATGTGCACTCGTTTGGAAAACTGTCTTCCTTTAATCTTCCGAGTTTGAGAAAATCACTGCTGTAGTGGTTTTACTCCTTTTTTAATTCGAGTATTTTTTTTTTTTTGTTGTACATTTCAGATTCCTCATTTCCCTGTGTATACCCGCTCCGGCGAAGTTACCATCTCCATAGAGCTGCTGAAGTCGGGCTTCTCTCTGAGCTCGTCCCAGCTGGAGCTCATCACTCGCCTGCACCAGTACATCTTCTCTCACATCCTCCGCCTGGAGAAACCTGCACTGGAGTTCAGGCCCACTGAGGCTGACTCGGCCTACTGCGTCCTACCTCTCAACGTGGGTGAGTGCACTTTCTCTCCACACCATTCTTTTCTGCTTTTTTCTTTCCCCCTCACTGGGAATGTGAACTTGAGAGAAGGGGAGGATTCGATAAGACGGTGGTTATTAATCAGCGATTTATTCATTTTATCTTTTTCCATTCACTGAATCTGAACCTTTTTGCAGTTGGAGATTCCAGTACTTTGGATATGGACTTCAAGTTCATGGAGGATATTGAGAAATCTGAAGCACGAATTGGCATTCCGAATACTCAATACACGAAGCAGAACCCATTTACTTTCAGACTGGAGGACTACCAGGACGCTGTCATCATTCCAAGGCAAGTTCCAGTAAGATGAAAATGTACTCCTGCGATGAAGCAGTAGAGTCATCAGGGTTTTTTTTAACGTATGACGCAATTCTATACCACCTTTGCCTTTTATTCAAACTGGTAAATCCTTAAGCTGCTATTTTTAAAACGTTACTATCCGTTTTTCTCGTCGCACTCTCTCAGGTATCGTAATTTCGACCAGCCTCATCGCTTCTACGTAGCTGATGTGTACACGGACCTCACGCCTCTCAGTAAATTCCCCTCGCCAGAGTATGAGACGTTTGCCGAATACTACAAAACCAAGTACAACCTGGACCTGTCCAACGTCAACCAGCCTCTTTTAGACGTGGACCACACATCCTCCAGGTGGGACATCAAGCTTGGGAAATGAAGTCCTCGTATTGCATCAGGGAACACCGTTAAAGAGTGTGTGCTTTTGTTTGTTTGTTTTTCAGACTGAACCTTCTAACCCCTCGGCACCTGAATCAAAAAGGCAAAGCTCTCCCTCTCAGCAGCGCTGAGAAGCGGAAGGCCAAGTGGGAGAGCTTGCAAAACAAACAGGTATTGATCTGAACAGGGTTAGTCTTCTCGAGCTGGTGGGATGTTTCCTGCTTAATTATACGGACTAATAAAGATGATCGTTTTCAGATTTTAGTTCCTGAACTGTGTGCCATTCACCCCATCCCTGCTTCTCTGTGGAGAAAAGCTGTGTGCCTTCCCAGCATCCTCTACAGGCTACACTGCCTCCTGACAGCCGAGGAACTTCGGGCTCAGACGGCCATCGACGCCGGAGTGGGGGCTCAGAGCCTGCCACCTGGCTTCAGGTCAGTCCAACAGTCCAACCTGTAGGTCACTTAGACCTGTATGCATATACTACACCAACTCCCCTCAAGTGTGTTTCTGTAGAGCTGATATAGTGCGTATACATTAATTCAGTCTGTCTGCCTTCCTTCGCTTTGGAGATCTGATCGGGTGAATGTCGGTGTTAAAATTCATTGACGATGCATCAGAAATTCCGATTTTCTTCATGCGTTTCATACTTCTTCAAACAACCTGATGTTGACAAAATGAAGAATAAACTAAGTGATACTTTACCTACCACAGACACACACACTTCCTCCTTTAACAGGATACCCTCTGTTTTTTTCCCCCCACTAATCGACTATCTAGTCTTGTTTTCATAACGTAAAATTTGTCTTAAATTGGGCATTGTAAAATGAGCAAATTGAGCAAGAGGTTTTGTTTGCAGTGCCAGTTCTCAACATTATTGATTAGTAATTTCAGATCTACTGTAATCTGAGCCAACAGTGGGACTGAACAAAAACGTGGATCTGATTTGTAATACATTTCGCTTATGCTGTTTAAATCTCATCGATTTCCGCCTGGTCTTCTGCAGGTATTCCAATCTAGACTTTGGATGGAAGAAATCCATCGACAGCAAGTCATTCATTTCCTGTCCCAGCACCTGCACAGAGGATAATGATGATGACGACGACGACGACGACGACGATGGCGGTGATGGCGATCACTGTAAGCACGCTACAAGCTCAGCAGCCCCGGATCACACTGCCCAGGAGGACCTCAGCACCGGCTCACCCGAGCCCAGGGAGGGCAAAGTCTCGCAGGAGAACTGCAACGCACCAGATATAAAGCTAGAGACGTGTGCACACAGAGCCCAGCTATTAGAAGAACACAGGAGCATGTGTGAATGCTCCAAGAACCTCAGCAATGGCCATGATGTTTGCCTAAACTGCCAGCTAGCGAGTGACGTATCGACACAAACCACTACCTCAGTTCCGAGCGGCGAGCCCCAGGACGGCCATGAATGTAATCCAGATGAGAAATCAGATTTCCACGATGGATGTGTGAAGAAACCTACCTCAGAGAGTTGGCTCGCTTGTGGAACGCCAACCAGCACCGAAGCACCTTCAACCGCGTTGTCGTCGCCCGAGACCGTAACTCTGCCCGGGGACTGTGTGAAAGCCCTGGGCCCGAACCCGGGTCTCATCCTACAGGCTTTGACCCTCTCCAACGCCAGCGATGGGTTTAATCTAGAGCGTCTGGAGATGCTGGGTGACTCTTTCCTCAAACACGCCATCACCACCTACCTGTTCTGCACTTATCCCGATGCCCACGAGGGACGGCTCTCGTACATGAGGAGCAAGAAGGTGGGTTGCATGCTGCTCAAGACTAATTGAATTCTTCACTGTCTAATGTAACTCTTTACTGTCTAATGTTATGTGGGAAGCCAGCTCAGGAAGGAGACACCTAATAGTTATATAATAATAATTTTAAATTAGGTTTGAATTATGCCAAGGATAGGCAACTGGTGTCCAAATTACATACCTGGGCACTTATTTTAGGAAAATTTTAAGTACTGTCTTTCTCGCTTGTTTTATATATAAATATGGAATGGAAAAACTTTTTTTTTTTTTTTCTTTTCCCTAGGTCAGTAACTGTAACCTGTACCGCCTGGGGAAGAAGAAAGGTCTGCCCAGTCGGATGGTGGTGTCTATCTTCGATCCGCCTGTGAACTGGCTTCCTCCAGGCTACGTTGTGAACCAGGACAAGAGCACCACTGACAAGTGGGACTCGGATGAGGTCGGTCTCCCACAGCTCCCGCCGATGTTTATTTTGCGCTGCAAGCTTCGCTTAACTCCATATCAACATGCATCTTCATGCACAATTACCCAGCTGGTTTCATGGGTCCGCTTTGGGCTATTAAGAACATCTTGGCTTTATTTAGGAGTGGGACTTTCTCCGTCTGCCACCAGGGGGTGCATTCATCCTTCCGGACATGCTTCGAAGACAGAATTCCTTTTCCTCCATCAGGCAGCTTTAGTGAGACATCTAGCATGCAATGCAACACGCGTATTTATTAGTGGCAGTTAAAGATGCCCGGTGGTCTGCTGCAAAGGCAGAAGTGCACGAGCGGTGGATAAATTTCTGCGTAAAGTACACAGTGAAGCTGGATAAAAAGAGGTTCGGAATTAACAAAGGGTTTGTTTATGTTTTAAAAGAACGTGATCGAGTCGTGATGAAGCATTTAGTTTCGAGCATGTATTACATGCTGTAGTTGAGCTTTAAACATGTGGTGTTAATCAGCATGCCTTGAAAAAAAAAAAAAAGACCAAAAAAAGTGAGAAGGAAGAAAAACGCATTCATCAGAAATCAGTAGGAAAATGTCAAACATTCACCCACGCTCTTGAGTGGGCGTTTTGGAGCTGCCTTGTGTGTTTTGGGTTGCTCCGTGTGGTTTAGGCTGTTCATGTGTCGGCTAAGATTATGCTGGTTTTGCCTGAAGCTGACTCATTCTCAGCGTCAACCCTCCATATTATTACAATATTAGATGTCAGGACTGTTAACGTTTTAATGAATATTCATCAGAATCTTTCCCACATGGTCAACTTTATGGTGTACTAATGCTGTAAAGATGATATTCAGGATGCGTGTCAGCTATTGGATTGCGTTTGAGCCGATGACTCAACTAGTGGGGCAGCCAGGCTCTGCCTGTACATTTAAAACCCTCCTGAGTTTATTTAATGCAGCGTTTTAACCAAAACGCTAACTGTAATCATTGAAAATCCCTGTCTGTGAATGTTGTTGTCGAGTGCTGCTTTTCAGAGTCGTTGGCCTGTTAAAAGGGACATTCCACACGACGGCCTTATTTTCCAGAAATTACCCCTTTTAATTCTTGTTTGTTTTAACCGTAAATCCATTTTAGGCAAAAG
This sequence comes from Hemibagrus guttatus, assembly GCA_033459395.1. Classification (NCBI taxonomy): domain Eukaryota; kingdom Metazoa; phylum Chordata; class Actinopteri; order Siluriformes; family Bagridae; genus Hemibagrus; species Hemibagrus guttatus. The sequence continues at coordinate 3,466,140 of JAUCMX010000008.1, read as the reverse complement.
AAGACATGGCTAACGGAAAGGCCACCAAGGACGACTTTGACGACGAGGACGACGTGGACGACGACGACGAGGACCTGATGTGGAAGGAACCCAAGGATGAGGTGAACGTCGAAGACGACTTGGAATATTACCACGAGCACATCAAGTTCATCGACACCATGCTGATCGGCTCTGGCGCCTTCGGGAAGAAGTTCCCCCTCGGCGTCTTCCCTCCCGAACCCAGCTGCGATTGGAAGGCGCCCAAGAAGCCCATGTTCTCTTCGGATGGCGGCCACGACGACTTTGACTACAGTTCCTGGGACGCCATGTGCTACCTGGACCCGAGCAAGGCGGCCGAAGAGGACGAGTTTGTCGTGGGTTTCTGGAACCCGGCCGAGGAGAGCTGCGGCACTCAGACGGCCAAGCAGTGCATCTCGTACGACCTGCACACGGAGCAGTGCATCGCGGACAAGAGCATCGCTGACTGTGTGGAGGCCCTGCTCGGCTGCTACCTGACCAGCTGCGGGGAGAGAGCCGCTCAGATGTTCCTCTGCTCGCTCGGCCTCAAGGTGCTGCCCGTGAAGAAGAGGATAAAGAGGAAGATATGCGACGGAGGAGATGATGGGGATGACACCAGCAGGGAAAGCAATGGAGAAGACGAGTACGGCTGGCTGCAGATCCCAGCACGCTGCATGTTCGAGCACCCGGACGCCCAGCGAACTCTCGACCACTTGATCTCGGGTTTTGAGAACTTCGAGAAGAAAATCAACTACGCGTTCAAAAACAAGGCCTACCTCCTGCAGGCCTTCACACACGCCTCATATCATTATAACACCATCACAGGCAAGCGTCTAAAAACAAAGTTATGTTAATCATAAAAATGAATGAGATTTGAGATTATATACAGTTATGATAAAATAAATAGCGCTCTAACAGAACCTCAGTTTTCAGGACATGCAAATTGTTTTGTTACTTTTTTGCTATTTATTCCTGTGTCTCTCCTTCATGCGAGTGCAGATTGTTACCAGCGGCTGGAGTTCCTGGGTGATGCGATTTTAGACTACCTCATAACAAAGCACCTTTACGAAGACCCGCGGCAGCACTCTCCCGGCGTCTTGACCGATCTGCGTTCTGCACTCGTCAACAACACCATATTCGCTTCACTCGCCGTCAAATACGACTACCACAAATACTTCAAAGCAATCTCGCCCGAGTTGTTCCACGTCATCGACGATTTTGTGCAATTTCAGCTGGAAAAGAACGAAATGCAAGGAATGGACTCTGAGGTCAGTAGCTTTGAGAGTTTGTGTGTGTATGAATTTTGGTTCTGCCTTCTGAGACGATCCGGTCCAACAGACCAGCTACTGTTGCTCAAATGCTGAAGAAGTTAATGCTGGTTCTGATGGAAAGGTGTCAGTATACACAGTGCATGACGGGTCAGGGCTGTTTTGGCAGCAAAAGGGGGACCAACACCAATATTAGGCAGGTGGTCATAATGTTATGCCTGGTCGGTGTACATCGTATATATTACATGAACTCGATCAGTCAAAACGTTAAGGCCACGGACAGGTGACGTGAATAACCTGTCAAGGGGTGGGTTATATTAGGCAGCAAGTGAAAAGTCAGTTCTTAAAGTTGGAAGCCAGAAAAATGGACAAGTGTTATGATCTGAGCAAGTTTCAAATTTAGGCATTGTTGTCATGCTCATGCTGACCCCTGTCCACCATGTTAAGGCACCTACAACTAGCCTGTGATCATTAGAACTACAGTGGAGAAGAGGGCCTGCTCTGATGAATCATGTGGATGGCTGTGTGTGTGTGTGTGTGTGTGTGCGTGCGTGCATTGCTTACCTGGAGAAGAGATGATGCATAATGGGCAGAAAGCAAGTCGGCAGAGGCAGTGTGACACTCTGGGCGATGTTCTACGGGAAAACCTGGGATTCTGGCATTCATGTGAATGTTACGTCGGTTTTCCCTAACGGCAGTGCCCTCGTTCAGCAGGATAACGCTCGCTGACGCACTGCAGAAATTGTTTCGGAATGGTTTGAGGAACCATTTGGCTTGATCTCAGTCCGATCAAGCATCTGTTGGACGTGTTAGACGGTCCATGGTGACCCCATCTCTCAACATACAGGACTTATCTTTGTCTCGTCTTCAGAGGGCTTATGATGTCCGTGCCTCGCCTTTTGGTATTTAGTGTGTATTTTGAGAGTAATCCAGCTGTATTCTGTTTAATTTGGAGGTAAATCCATCATCGTTGATGGACTGATCATTTTTGTTACATTACCCCAGTCTTTTGTGTGGACCACCGATTGTGCTAAATGAGCTAGATGACTAATCACTTTTCCTCTGGTTTGCCTGCTTACTGATAAAGTAAACTTTTGTCCGAACCATTGTTTCTTTACAAGCTTTATATATTATTATTTTTCATTACACAGTGTGTCCGTTGTTTTGAGTGCAGCAGCTTTGATAAATGTATTCCTTTGAGAGCCCTCAGAAACACCATGCCAACATTGGCAGTATGAATCATTTCTCTATTTTTTTTTTTTATTTGTTTTTCTTTAATTTTTTTCACTAGGGTTTTTTTATATATATATTTTTTTTTTTGAAAATGCAGTTGGATTGAATTTATTTTGAAATGGTTATTTTGGCACTGACCATAGCCTTGTTTCGCTGGAAAGCTTTTTTTTTATGCCTCAGGGACAACATTGGATACTGTATGAGGAGACGCAAATTCATTAAAATAAGTAACGTTGCCCTTAATTACGTAGCCGAGTAGCATCGTCTCCAGTAGACTCCGGAGCACAACAGACGAGGCTTTTGTTAAGTCCCACCTTAAATGTAATCGAGGACAATAATGTTTTGGCCTGTGATGGATGACCAATTCTGAACCTGAGTGCTTATTTATTGGGTGGAAGATGTAAAAACCGGACCATACCTCGTACGCTATTCCAGCTATTTCGCCGCATATAACGTTTTCATCTATTTGTTGGGTTCAATTAATTTAAAATGAGTCTGCCGTATGGGTGTATGCAGTTTTGCTCCTGTGAGAAAACGCTGCCACGAACGGGGAAAAAAAACCTGCAATCACTTTTCTCCCTTTCAGCTGCGCCGATCCGAAGAAGACGAAGAGAAAGAGGAGGATATTGAAGTCCCCAAAGCAATGGGGGACATCTTCGAATCACTAGCCGGGGCAATTTACATGGATAGCAAGATGTCACTCGAGACCGTTTGGCAAGTGTATTATCCAATGATGAGGCCGCTGATAGGTGAGGACGAGACGCATATAGTCGTCGAATCACGTCTGCATTCTGTATAGCTTGGTTGTTCGTCAGCTCATGCGGCGAGGGCCTTAAACACAGTTATCTTTCATACATACTGATTTGTACACGTGATGAGATGTTATATTGAAATGTTGGGCTTTTGTTTGGGTTTGTTTTGCAGAGAAATTTTCCGCCAACGTCCCACGCTCGCCCGTGCGGGAGCTACTGGAGATGGAACCCGAGACTGCCAAATTCAGGTGTGACACTTTAATGCTCCGTCCATACACATGCTCTAACAAGGATTGATAGAAAAGTGTTGAAATGTGAAAGACTCATCACCCTGATTGATGAAATTTCTGTACAAGTTGAAGATGGGAACTGGTTGTGTTTTAGAGTGTAAAGGTTCAAGATTTAGGTACTGACCATCGTTGCAAGGTAAGGGTCTTGAGGTTAGCGGTTATGTGTAGGATGTTGAAGTTAAGGTCGGATGATTGTCTGATTGTAGGTCCGTGATCTTTTGTAAAGTGTTCTAGACCAGTCAGTCGTAACATTCTGAGCAGCGAGAGGTGAAGTGAATAACACTTATGATCTACTCATCACGGCACCTGTTAGTGGGTGGGATATATTAGGCAGCAAGTGAACATTTTGTCCTCAAAGTCGAGGTGTTGGAAGCAGGAAAAATGGGCAAGCGTAAGGATTTGAGCGAGTTTGACGAAGGGCCAAAACTATAGCTCTTGTGGGGGTGTTCCCAGTCTGCAGTGGTCAGTATCTGTCAAAAGTGGTCCAAGGAAGGAACAGTGTGGTGAACCGGCGACAGGGTCATGGGCGGCTAAGGATCAATGATGTACGTGGGGAGCGAAGGCTGGCTCGTGTGGTCCGATCCAACAGACGAGCTACGAGACGAGAAAGGTGTCAGAATACACAGTGCATGACGGGTCAGCACTGTTTTGGCAGCAAAAAGGGGGACCAACACGATATTAGGCAGGTGGTCATAATGTTATGCCTGTTATGGTCGATGTATAGTTAGCGATAGGTTTAAGAGTGCTGATTTTGCTCTGTAGGGTGAGGTTATTAAGGTTAGGGTGTAGGTTGGTTTAGGATAATAAGCTTAGGGGTGAGGTTAGTGGTGGGAGAAATCTGTTGAGGTTTATAGGGGGGGGGTGTAGGTTAGTTGTTGAGGTCTGTGTTGTGTACAGGGTGTTAAGGATAGTGGTATAATGTAGGTGATTAGATTGTTATGTCTAAGTAGTTGACTTGTGTGTGTTTCTCTCGCAGTCCGGCCGAGAGGACGTATGACGGAAAAGTCCGCGTGACTGTGGAGGTGGTGGGAAAAGGAAAGTTTAAAGGAGTTGGACGGAGCTATCGCATCGCTAAATCAGCAGCGGCACGGCGCGCCCTGCGCAGCCTCAAAGCCAATCAACCTCAGGTCCAGAACAGCTGAGCTACAACACACACACACACACAGACAAATACGCAAAGGCCCTCTGCGACACACCGAAGCCTCTTCGCGGGCCGTCTTCATTGTGTGTCCTCGACTAGGAGAAATTACCATCAACATACGCCGAGGCTTCAAACTGAATTCATGGGTTTCATTTGTTTTTTTGTTGTTGTTGTTGTTGTTGTTGTTGTTTTTCCTTTTGCGCAAACACAATCTTTACCTTTTTATTTCCTCCACGCTGTTTGATCACAAGACTGCTTTATTCTGCAAGCGTTAAAGGTCAGGTGTCTGCTCTTTTGTCCTTTTTTTTTTTTTTTTTTGTATCGTCATTTTCAAGAAAATCGCTTTGCTCCGTTTTGTCGCTAGTGCGCAAATCAGCTTATGCTTTAGAGTAGTGTTCGACTGTATATAGTTCACACGAAAGCTATACATTTAAACGAGAGAAAAAGACAAACGCTAAACTCCTCGGTCTGTGCACTAGTGCCAGTTTTTTAAAACGCGTTGATGGAGAGAGCACGCGAGAGAAAACGTTTTCCTCGGTCTTGAGACGCTGTCCTTAATCTCCATTGCACTTACTTCGTTCTGTTTCGCTCAGCCGCAAACATTTCGTCGGATCGGCACCAGACTCACCGGGTGTCGTGTTTGAGAGAGAAAGAAAGACCCTCCTTTAACATTCCCACTTACTGTAATTCAGCAGGAGCGAACACGTTGATGCTGAGAACAGTGTCTGAACTGCATGTGCACAGTGCTAAGTAGTTGCCCTTCACTTTCAGCCACTGTCAGGGGCATTAACGTGTCTGATCTTTTCCTTTACAAGCACGATGCATGTTTTCATAGCTGTGTAGACCAACAGGACGGTTCTATGAAATAATACTATTTATAGAGCTGCCGATATAAACCATTATATACAGAGAACAATATTAATTTGTTTATTACTGTGTTGAGTTTCAGGAACCTCTTTTTTTTTTTTTTTTTTTTTTTTTTTTTTTTTTTTTTTTTTGATACCAGGAATGATTTTTTTTTTTTTTTCTTTTTTTGGGGGGGGGGTGTGGTTTAGCTTGATGATCATCACGAGGATTGGACATCTCTCAGTCGAGTGCTCTTTAATTTTAATGTTAGAACACAAAAATGACATATCACTCGGGAAATATGCTGCAGATTTTGTAAAGAAAAGAAGAAAAAAAATATTCAAACAACATCGGATACTTCTGTAAGACACGGAGCACCTTTTACGTACCGATATTGTACTCATATCCATTCACCTCACCAAAGTCAGTAGTGATGCGATGCCGCGTCAGCGAACTCGATCCTCCGTGATTTCACTCGCCTCGAGACGTGGACACCAGCCTTCAGTTTTATGCTTGTCGTCTCACGTGTTTGTCTTCGTATTAATAGGCTTTTTTTTTTTTTTACTCGAATACCTCAGTTAATTGCATGCATTTTCTTTTCTTTTTTTTTCTTTTTTTTTTTTTTTGGTGCTATTTGTTTTTTTTTTGGTTATTATTATTATTATTATTATTAAGCTTGAATTTCTCATCTTTTTTGCACTGTAACTATAATACCTCTTTATTTGACCTAAATCGTGGGTTTGCTCATCTTGTTTTTATGGCAGCAGACAAGTTTTAGAGGTCAGCATCATCACTTCCCACCCCACAATTATTATTATTATTATTATTATTATTATAGATTTTTGCTTAGAAATTTAGGCGGATATTTTCTTCACATAATTAACCTTCGCCATCCCCCCCCCCCCTTTCTTCTCTGTAATTTGACAGTCTCTGTGTTTTTTTCTTTCTCCGCACATAAGCATCAGCTCAGTGCCTCTGTGTGGAGCATTTTAATCGAAGCGGTGGAGAGGGTTGCTTAACACTTGTGGAAATCAACAGGTTGCACTCTAATCTGCTTCCTTAACACGTAATAAGCCATGTTTCCCTCCTTCCCTGTCCTTTTAAGTCTTACCAGCTTTCATTTCTGCCCATTTTCACTTGTTTACTTTTGCTTAACGGTGGAGAGAGGAGAAAAAAAAAAGAAGAGAGAGATATGTGTTCGTCATGCAAACCCCAGAAATTGATCAGTAGAGTATAATTAGCCCTTGCAGTGATTTTTTTTATTTTTTATTTTTTATTTTTTTTCTCCCCCCATTTACATGTCACATAAAGACACGTCTTAACTACCTGACTGAGTGAAGAGGATCGCTGTGATGCCTGTTCGGTACCTCCCGTTCTGCGCTCTGCTGTTTTTGGGTTTTGTTTTTTTTTTAAAAAAAAAGCACGGCTGGAATTATTCCTGAAGTGAAATCTCGCAGGTGACGCTACCTCACAAACACCCTGTGTGATTGGTTTGAGAGAGAGAGAGAGAGAGAGAGAGAGAGAGGGAAAAAAAAGCCTCTCCGTAGATAGAGCTGTAATCTTTCAGACCTGAATACGGTGGCTGTTATCTGCTCCTGTACTCTTCCGTGCACCTTAGACGGGGATGCTCGTACACACACTACAGTTTGCACTAGACTCCATTCCTTTTGTTTGTTTGTTTTTAATAAATAAGATGCCCATCAATGGTGCCTTTTTGTCTTTATAGAATACCTGATGTACCATCTGCAACGCATAACGGTATCTTCTAATTGTAGCGAACAGGTGCCATATTATTATCAAGCTTGTTTTTTGTTGTTTTTTAAAGCAAGAGTTCAGCGACCCTGCACGCTTTTTTGCCTCCGTTTCATCCCCTTTTTTGATATCCGAGTTTTAACGGCTTTCCGCATTGCCGCACAGGATCCGAACGGTTGGCTCGGGAGGAAGAGGAAAGGGGAGGGGCTTAAAGGAATAGTTTGGATTTTTTTAAATAAATAAATAAAATAAAAAATGCACATTATTTTCCTCACAAATGTAGCTCAGCAGCTTTGGTGTCTCTCATTGATAAGAAACAGAATTATCTATTCAGATTGGTCCGAAAATGCTGATTAAATTTCTTAATCTGATTTTCCAAAAGCCCCCCTCCGCCATGTGTGTGTGGAGCTTGCATGTTCTTCCCGTGCCTCGGGGGTTTCCTCCGGGTACTCCGGTTTCCTCCCCCGGTCCAAAGACATGCATTGTAGGTTGATTGGTGTCTCTAAATTGTCCGTAGTGTATGAGTGTGTGCGTGTGTGACCTGTGATGGGTTGGCACTCCGTCCAGGGTGTATCCTGCCTTGATGCCCAATGACGCCTGAGATAGGCACAGGCTCCCCGTGACCCGAGAATAGATCGGATAAGCGGTAGACAATGAATGAATAATTTTCCAAAAGTTTAGGTTTGTATTAAATCGCTTGCTGTAGATGGTCCACATATCCCCATTTTTAAAAACAAATAAATAAACATGTAATTGTGATGAAGTTACATTTGTTATAAGGATCGAGAGTTTTTTAAGTTGCCATTGTCAGTGTCAAACTCATGAAGTCTGTTATTTCATGCAGTTGAGGGAAACATTTATAGCAGATATAATATCGGTAATATCATTTCCGCAGCCATTCCACATCGTTTAACGTGGCTTTAAAAGTGTTTATTAAGAAATAAAATGGAAAAGAAGTAAACTGCTTCAGGATGTGCTGTTATTGGGAAATGATCAGCTACACACTGAAGTTTTGGATATTTTTTATAGATGACAGAATCATATCAAGCAGTTGGAAGAAGTGGGCGTGGCTTGGGCGTGGCTTGAGGGAGAGGTTTGCTATATATTAAGTAGATGCTTAAGATGTACGCTCATAACTCCACCATCTTGGCAACATGGCTCACCTACATTTGGAGTGAAAATACTACTTTTTTTTTTTATTTATTTTTATTTTTTTAATCTTTTTTGTTTTTGCCCAATCATTTTATTGTCATCAGAATATTTTTCCCATTCAGCTCTCACGGTGAAAACTTTCCAGCAGCTCACGCTTTTTTTTTTTTTTTTTTTTCTTCTTTCTTTATTTCTACATCAGACGTTAGAGAAGCTCTTCTGTACACAATGTGAAATGGTTCATATGGTGCCACACCCACTTTGATGACATCATCCCAGCTGTCGATCGAGCACACGAGCTAGCTCTGCTCCCACTGTTTAGAGAATGATGCAAGTCCATCGTACTGCAGAGACTGCGCTTTGTTTCTCTTCCTGGCTCAAAAGGTTTTTTTTTTTTTTTTTTGTTTATTTTATTTTATTTGTTGTACATGTAGCACAAATGAGCATTGCACTTGGGCGCCATACTTTACCTCATGTCAGAAAGAAGAAAAAAAATGTGTATATGATACCGTTACGTATAAAAATAAATAAATAAAAACATGTGGTTTTGGCCTTTGCTGCTGTTCCACTGCTGGTATTTTACAATTCTATTTAAAATAATAATAATAATAATAATAATAATAATTAGAAAGATAACAACATACAACGTGCCTGCAGGATATCATCGGAGAATTACACTGTAGAAAATAATAGTTAATCTCTCCAATCTGGGGCTAAATGTACGTCCTGTGTATACCTTCATGTCCTGCCTTAATGTAATATTGTCAATATTAAATTGTAAATCGATCGGTTCCTCTGACAGGCATGTCTTGCATTAAGTTTAGGCCCTTCCTGTTAGGTAGATTATATTTAACCTATTGTAGCTCCAGATCAAGTAGTGCATGTCGGTGAAGACAGCTCCCTTTTTTCCCCCCTTTCTTTTTATTTGTTTACCTCTGTAATGTAATTTTGTAATTCAGCCCCTAAATCTGTGGAAAAAGGGCTCGAACAAGCAGTTGTCTACATTTCAGTATTTAACATTTTGCTAGTCCCTCAATTTTGTTTTGCCCTTAAAAAAAAAAAAAATCAAATGCACTCATGTATATCAGCATCGAGTTGGCTCCGGATTGTGATGTGAATTTTTTTTTTTTTTTTTTTTTTTTTTTTTTTTTTTTTTTTTTGAGAAAGTTTGGGAGATTATTGTTGGTCATTTCGTTTAAAACAGCCAGCGTTTTCATCCAGAGATGTTTCCGGGCCATCGCGAGCTGCAGCGCTGTTTTAAGGGACGTGAACTAATTCTTATTCATACTGTAAAAGTGCTGCAGTGGTTTACGATCTGCACCTTATGGATCACAAACACCTTTAATACTCTTTATTTGCCCCTTTTTTTTTCTTTTTCTTTTTTTTAAAAATAATTGTAGTTAAATGTATCTACAATAAAGTTATGGTATGGTCGTCCACTTCTTGCCTCCTTCTTGCCTCCATGTTTCTGTTTGTCACTTTGAGGACGCAAATGTGTCTTTAAAATTGAAGATGTCTAGAGTTATTGGCACCTCTTTAGTTAAATACTAAATTTCCACTTCACGGTGGCTTAGTGGCTAGCACGTTCGCCTCACACCTCCAGCGTCCTGGGTTCGAGTCTCGCTGTGTGTGTTCTCCCCGTGCTTGGTGGGTTTCCTCCGGGTGCTCCGGTTTCCTCCCACAGTCCAAAGACATGCTTCTAGGCTGATTTGGAGTCTCTAAATTGCCCGTAGTGTGTGAATGAGTGTGTGTGTGTGTGTTGGCACTCCGTCCAGGGTGTATCCTGCCTTGATGCCCGATGATGTCTGAGATAGGCCCAGGCTCCTATCCGATGATGGATCGGATAAGCGGTACAGACAATCGCCTATACTGCTTGATGAGAGCAATGGAACTTCTGAAATTAGAATTTCTACCAATTCATACTTCCTGTCTTGTGATTTCTCTTTAGGAGTCACTCAGGAGACTAGAAAAGCTGTCAGAAATCTTACTCTGAGCTCGTTAAACCATTTCTAGATTCATGTTTTGTATCATCCTGTTGGAAGATTTAACCGTAAGCCATGTGTATCCTGTCGACCTCACATCTCCAGGGACCCTGGTTTAATCCAATGCTCTCCAAATGCTTGTGCTGGTTTCCTCAGGGTTCTCTGGTTTGTTCCCCACCTACTCAACAATGTGAGTAGATTTATTAGCTTATATTAAATTGCTGGGGGGCACGGTGGCTTAGTGGTTAGCACGTTTGCCTCACACCTCCAGGGTTGGGGGGTCGATTCCTGCCTCCGCCGTGTGTGTGGAGTTTGCATGTTCTCCCCGTGCCTCGGGGGGTTTCCTCCGGGTACTCCGGTTTCCTCCCCCAATTCAAAGACATGCACTGTAGGTTGATTGGCATCTCTAAATTGTCCGTAGTGTGTGATTGCATGAGTGAATATGAGTGTGTGTGTGTGCCCTATGATGGGTTGGCACTCCGTCCAGGGTGTATCCTGCCTTGATGCCCAATGATGCCTGAGATAGGCACAGGCTCCCCGTGACCCGAGTATAGATCGGATAAGCGGTAGACAATGAATGAATGAATATTAAATTGCTTCTAGTGTAAGTGAGGGGTGAATGTTTGTTTATATGCGTAATGTCCTGGCGTTCCATCCAAGGTGCATTCCTGAGACCGACTGCGACCCTGAGCATCCTGACGATGAATAAACCGGTAAGTCAGCTTTCCCAGAACATCACAGTTTAATCTTAACTTAACAGCAGGGATTTTATACACAAGCATTCTTCTTTCTGCTCAAACTCACCCCATGTTCTTGTTAGTGAAAAGTTCATGTGAAAATAGATTGCAGTTCCAGTCGTATTTCCAGTAGCGACCTCCTGGCTCACTTGTATTTGTGGTTAGATGGAAGAAAAGAAAAAAAAACAAAACCCTGGCTCTCCATTCAAATAGTTTGTTGTCATGAAGGTTGGCGCCTAATTGTAGACTTGATGACTTCTGTGATTTTTTTGGAAAATTGTTGCCTCTGTATGCTAACCCTCCTCCTCGATGTGGTGCAAATATGCAATCATGTGCGTTATATTTTTTTCATTTTAATGACGTGTTCATGTGTCATAAATTTTTGCAGTTTGATATCGGATTTATTATACAAAGGACTAATAACTAGCGTCATGGCAACTCAAGGTCAAGGGTCAGGTTTTAAGGGAGCAGCCGGGTGGGCGTGTGAGCATACGCTGATGACCTCAGTGTTTTCCTAACCGAGGCAGAACGCTAGCCGTGCGCTTTACGAGCACTCCGGGCCTCACGGTTTAAACGCGCTCAGCAACCGCGAGCGATGTTTTTAATCACATTTCGCACAACTGTGTAGAGGTGCATACGAGCTCTGTTTGTGTGTGTACTCTTATGCTCTCGGAAGGCTGTTTTATGGTTTTGCTTGTATCCAATTTGGTGCTCAGGCTCTCTGTGTGGCTCTGCCGGCTTTTTGCCAAGAGCTGGAAACTGAGAGCGTCGTACACGGGCTCGTGAGGTGAGAAATGACCTCATGTCAGCTGTGCAAGCATTCTGGCGCTAATGCAAGAGCGCTGAGGAGAAGGGGGGAAAAAAAAAAAAGATACTGATTGATGCAACCCTAAAAGTGGTCATTATGTAAAATTTACCATTTAAAAAAAAAAAGGGTTTTGCTTGTGATTTACTTTCAGAACTTTTACGCGGTGAACTTTGAAATCTGTCATTTCCCCATGATGGATCAGGAGGTCAATGATGGTGTGTGTGTGCAGGTTAATGTGTGGCACTGGCATGATTTGCGAGAGAAGGGTGGAGTGCTGACAGATATGTTGAAGATGTGTTTTACAGCAGAATAAGGGAGGGAGAGCTGTGCATTGGACAGAATAAGGGCTCCAGAGCGAAAAGAAAGTAGTAGAGTTCTGTACAAATCATGCCTTTTGAAATAATACGACTGTATGGATGGGGTGTTTAGGGAAGAAGTAAGCTCATCTGGGACGAGTCCATTCTGAGCTTGGATTATCTTTGGGGTAGGGTGAGGAGGGCGCATGTAGAAATGCAAATATATATATTGGCCCTTTAGTTCCAGTGAAAGGAACTCTTAATGCTTCAGCATACCAAGACATTTTGGACAATTTCAACAGTTTGGGGATGACCCCTTCTGTGAATGGATGAATGAGAGCTGAGACTGCCAGGCCTTCACATTCAACATCAGTGCCTGACCTCACAAATGCACATTTAGTGTAATGGTCAAAACATTCCCATAAACACACTCCTAAACCTTGTGGAAAGCTGCAAAGGGTGGGACAAATCCATATTACATTCATGTGCATGTAAAGGCAGACTTCCCAAAACTTTTGGCATTACAGTGTGTGTGTGTGTGTGTGTTGTGTGTGTATATATATATGTATATATGTATGTATGTGTATATATATATATATATATATATATATGTATATGTATGTGTATGTATATATATGTATATATATATGTGTATATATGTATATGTATGTATGTATATATGTGTATGTGTTATATATATATATATAATTATTATATTATTATATATATATTATTATTATATTGTATATATATGTGATGTATATATATATGTATGTATGTATATTGTATATATATGTGTGTTATATATTTTATATATATATATATAATATTATATTATATTATATTATATTATAATATAACATAATATAATATAATATAATATTATATAATATTATATATATATATATGGAGGCTTGAGTGTGGGAATGAGAATGGCAACGGTGACTTATTACCTGTGTTGACAATGTGCAGGCTCGCGCCGTGTCATTTGAGCCATTTATCCTTTGCGCTGTAAAAACAAAGAGATGACAAATAAATATGCAGCGGGGGCTCATTGTTTTCCACCCGCACCGACTTGCCAAAACTTTTTTTTTTTCCCCCCACTGACCTCTAGCGCTGAATAAACCACATCTCAATCAGCGCTTGCACAAATCACCCCCGTCGAGCCGCTCGCCATCTTGTTTAATACACGGGTTAGGCGACAGTCGGAATTATGCCTAACAGGCATTTTGTTTCTCCGCCGTCCTTCTCCTCCTCCTCATTTGTTTCTCCCCCCTTTTCCCCTTGCAGGAGGATTACAGTGTGTTGCAGGCAGCCCATTACAATGGCCAGAACAGGAATGGGTTATTAATGCGCAGCCTTACTGATGGGCCTTCAAGCTGTGTCGAGTGCGTCTGGGCTTCCTCATGCGTAATTGGATCCAGCTCTGTGCACCCTGTGTTAAGGGCAGGCCGGGGAATAACCCCTGCACGTAGGGGAAGATAGCGATCACACACACACACACACACACACACGAACTTCCATTCCATGTATACATCTGAATCAGCAATTGGTCCCACTGTCAGTCTATCAGTCTTTTTTTCCTTTTTTTTCTTCTTTTCTTCTCTTCAAGGTTGTGGTTCTTGCTTTAGCAATACACGATTAGGTGCACTGACGGCAAAACTCTTTCTCCAGAGACGATGTGGCTTCTGTGGTCATCGTTGCAGCTTTGCTCGATTAGTTTAGTGCCCAGAACACTGAAAATTCTCATTTATCTTCCTGTCAAATGAGTCACTTTTGTTGTTTTTTTGTTGTTTTTGTATTCCGCCATTCAACTCCATTTCTTTTTCCTTAGTAATGGTTATTTAAACATGTTGTGACATCATCTTGATGGTAGAAATCTGGAAATACCAACGGTGATTAGCGCTGAATTGTGTTTTTGTTTGGTAAGCGCTAGCACAGTTCAGTTTTGATTAAAAAAAAAAAAAAAAAGACAGGAAATATAAGCCTGTTAGGGATGAGACTGTCAATATTGAATAAACTTCATTACTATAAGTATAATTAAATATGTAAGTGTCGACTAATTATTTTGAAAGAACAATTTATTAACATGGAAGACATCTAATTATTTTTTATCATTTATTTAATTGTTTGTGTATAATGGTTTGTCATACTGAGGACTTGGTTGTTGTGACATGAAATAATGAAACTTGTCAGCGTTATTCGTTAAAGAATAAAAAAAACGCCTAAATATGAAACTTCAGATGAAGGAGAAGCTGAGCATCTGAAAAAAATCACTCTCAGAAACAGAAGTGTCCAAACTGCCCACTCACTTCCTCAGCGACTGGCCGGTAGAGAAATTAATGGTGTGTGAGATGCTGCGGTGTTTCCAACTTCCAGATTTATAGAAACAGTGGCTTCATTTAGACGGATTGCATAAGTTTTGATAAACAATTGTGTCCCAAAAATTCCCACTAACAATGTAAAAATAATTATTTTCATTCAGCATGTTCAGGGTAGATCTGGAGAATGCCCAGGGAATGCTGGGCGTGATGTAGGGACACACCCTGGATGGGAAAATTCTTGAAATGGGGCGGTGGGTGGGGTGGGGGGTCATTGCATTTCTCAAATTTTTCGTGAACCTGTTTAATCTGCTTATTTAAATAGAATTAAATGTGTATACTTAAAATTTATGTAAACTTACATCATTGTAAATACTTAAGCATTCTTTTCCTAAAATTGCAGAATGTATTAAACTTATTTCCTTAAATTTACAAACTTAAACCTGCTTAATTAATATTACTTAAACTTTCTTATATGCACTTGAATTTTTAAACATTTAAATATGACTTATTGAAATAACTTTTTTGTACTTTCAACTAGCTAACTTAAAAAAAAAAAAGTACTTGCTTTTATTTGCTTAAATCTACTTTAGTTCAACTTAAAATCACTTAAACTTGGTTCACTGCACTTTAAATTACATCAGAAAATAAGGACGTTTAAGTACATCAATATTCATTGACGTACTTAAACGTCCTTATTTTCTTAGTTAATTTTTTACCTTATTAAACTTTTCTTAAATGTTAGAAAAAAATAAATACATTTAAGTTACTTCATAAACTTATGAAGCTTATTTTCTTACATTTACTTAAATTTAAACTTAAACCTGCTTACTTATAAGTTTCTTATGTACTTGGTTAAACATATTTTTTAACTTAAAATGATTATTTAAACTTTCTAACTTAAGTTTTTAGGTTATTTTATGTCTACTTGAAGTACTTAATTACTTTTATTTGCTTAAATTTACTCATTTAGTTAAAATCACTTAAATTTACTTCAATGCACTTTAAATTATTTCAGTATTCCTTGACATACTTAAACATACTTTTTTATTTTCTTAGATTTATTAATTGTACGTATTTTCTTAAAAGTAAGTCTACATAATTAAACTTGATTATTTTCTTGAATGTTAGAAAAAAATAAGTAAATTCAATACATTTAAGTGTACTTCATAAACATAGTATGAAACGTATTTTCTTGCCTTTAAAATGTACTTATTTATTATTTGTTACTTAGTTATTTTCTCACATTTTAGTGGTCTCACTTAAACTTACTTTTTTCTTAAATTTAACTAGTGTACTTACTTTATTTTCTTACATTTTATGGTACAAATTCAGAAAATAAGTAAGGTTAGGTTTATTTGCTTTTTATATATATATATATATATATAAGTGTGCTTAATCACATAAATGTATTTAAATCTATCGATCCTGATTTGTGTGACTATTTTTATCACCAAATATAATCATATAAAAGTTTTCTTTAAATGCTCATACCCATTTTTTGTACTTCTTTGTTTCTATATTTTTGTGGGATGATATAGAATTGTGGTATGGAATTTTAGTGAGTTTTTGCTAGGAGTATAATGGTTGCAGTGTGTAGCATTAAAATCACTTTTTTATGTCCATGAGAAAATAAGTAGTACATATAAACAGTTTTGTTCATTCTCTTTTGCTAAATGTAGATTTAACAGTTATGTCAGAATATAGTCCAATCTTGAAAGTCAAAATCAAAATTAAAAAAATTTTTTTTTAATTTATTTATTTTCATGTTTGTTATCATAAAGCTGTGTAAGACTGGGCTCTGTCTGGATTGACTGGTGAGTACAGAAGCCTCAGTCATTCATTGAAAGCCAGACGCTTTTATCCTCTTTTACAATCCATCAATAATCCAATCCCAGAGCGTTTCAGGTTTAAGACCAGATTTGCATTCGCATCCTTCCTTGACATTCTCTAATGCATAAGTGTAACAGCTGAGCTTCTCAGTAGGAGAATGTGGATTATGCGTGCATTAGCGAAACGTTGTACCGAGGCGTTTTAATAGCATCCCGGGCAAATACACGTCCGCTCATTTGAACGTGTGGAGTTGGGGCTGCTTTAAGCCTGGGGCTTGCTTTGCCTGGGCGTGAATGTGAAAGGTCAGCCTCGCTGGGGTTTAATTCTCTCAGGAGAAAGTGTTAATGGAGCGCTGAGAATAAACACACACTTAATCCTACTATCTTTTCACTTGTACAATTAGGAAGTCTGTTGTTAACTGCCTAATGAGCTATTGCCGCCTTTAGCACTCCATTTAGGAGCAATTGGCTTATGTTAATAGATTCATCTCATTATGCATGGAGGGATTTGAGAGGGTGAGAGCAAGAACATCCCCCGAACTCCGTTTGGGGCTGACATTCAACATGCTAAGTTTGTATTTTGCATAGCATTTGCTTTTGCTACATTTTTATCGCACGTGCCTGAGGCCCGTTCGAGGATTTCTCTATTAAATGAAATGTGCGTTGCATTTTACAAAAGCATTACACCGGTAATGAACACGGATGTAGATGTAATCCTTTATTTTGTGATTATTAAAGGACGCAGAAATGGAATATGAATGTTTTCACGCATCAAATCCCTAAAGAGTCCACCCCTCAGTGTGTGCGGTTATTAGTAATGAGAATGAGGCAGGAGGTCTTATCTGGTGGTAATTACAGCGTTCGGGCTTTTCAATGAGCTCTCGAATGCGTTTGATTTGCTATCACTGATAGTCTTGATCTCTTCCGTCTCCCGTTCCATCACACTCGTGAAGGGCTCCGGCAAACGGAGGAATATTGAAATGAGGTTCGGGCAGGGGGCTTCGCCAAACAGCGGGTCGACTCGAGACACAGAGATGCAGAAATAATTAAAAGAACCGTTTTGGGTCCCTGTGCTTATTTCCATTTGCAATAACATTGGTTTAGTCTTGAGTGGTGCCGCTAAATAGCTCCCACTGTTTTCAGGCGGAGATAATGAGAGCGGCCTAGTCGAACGGTCATGCCTTCCTCATTTGCTTCAAATGGGTTTTATGTTTTGCAAAACCATCTTCTTTCAGAAAGAAAAGCTGTCTTCCTTGTGAGTATGTTGGAAATAAAGCCGTCCCTGCGCTGGACACGCTCGTATGATAAGAAAAAATGGAACAAAACACGTCAAATGTAGTCAATCTGCCAGTCCGTGTTGCCTTGGTGTCTGAAGGTTTGTCTTCTGTCGCCTTGAGGATGAGGTAGCTAACAGATACGGGAAGCTTATAGGTGGCAGGTAAGCCTTGAACATTTTGCTTTAAAAAAAAAAAATATATATATATATGTATATATATATATAAATAAAAATCAATCACAGAATTGAAGGCGGCCATCTTGAATCGCTTTCATTCCAAATAAAATTATAAACCGCGATGGTGGGTCAAAGGGAAATGTCGAATCTAAGAAATAACATTTTATTTCCTTTTATATACACTTATTAAATCGTTTTAATTATTTCTACTTGTTTGACCTACCACGAAAATCGGCAATCATGAACTCCTAAAAAGATTCAATGGAACCAACGTATGCAGTAATACATTTTGGTTTAAATATGTGATTCAAATATCCTTTAAGAAAATAATAAATAAATAAATAAATCGCATCCTCCATGAGCGTTGATTCCTCGTGAACTGGTGGAGCCTGATGCCGACCACTAGCTCCGTGATCGGTAGTAATACAGAGTAGTTTCTTTATCGTCTGAAGGTAATTACTCTTGTATGTTTAAGCCCCAGAGTATAAGCAGATACATTGTGTTTGTCGAGAGGTGATGCTGCGCAGCCGCGGCCCGATCCTGCGGTCATAACCTCAGCGCTTCTGTCCAGTGTTCATGTCCCTGTGAACCTCCACGGATGGACAGGTCCACCCAGACAGCTCGTAAGTGTCTAGCTGTTCTCACACCTTCATCTCATTTTACATTCCCACATACACACACTCGCAGCGTGTCCTTGAGAAATAAGTGTTTGCAGATTTCTCTAGTTCAAAAAAAAAAGAAAGAAAAGAGAAGAAATGGATTGAATGACGTTAATGGTTCTAATCATAGAAAATGGAACACTTTTTTGCTAAAAGGAAAATGAAGTTCACTCACTCGATATAGGGAAATAAAAAATTTCTCTTATTTCATCATCAGACTGTATGATTATATACTGAGCCTTTACCTTAAAACACATAAAATCTCTTTATATTGAAATATTTCTGATTAACACGCCGTTAGCATGTTCCTAAAAACAAGAGAGTCAGAACTTAGTTGTCGTTTTCAAGCGACGTTTAATGCAAATCAATTAGAAATCCAGCGTAGACTGCAAACATCAGACTTGACTTTCCAGCTATCGGACAAAATTGAGCCGAGTTACCATAGAGACTCTGCGTGGCTAGTTAAGCAGTCTCGGAAGTAATCGACAAAGGTATTAGCATGAAATTCAAAACTTTGGAGACTGATCTGTTTGAGCAGGATTTACAGATCCTTCATGTAAAACTTTATTAAAACTCTTTATCTTCCTGTTCTGCGCCATCACTAAAATTGATTTAAAATCTTTAGAAATTGCTCTGATATTAGCCAAACCTGCTGACTATCCTTAATGTGCTACTTTAGTAGGCTAGCTACTTCAGCCTTCTAGTTAACTAGCAACTACAGAACCACAGATCATGTACAATGGTGGCTTCACAGAAGGTTTTTCTGAGTTTTCGTAATTTAGCCGAATTTTTTTTACCTCAGGAAAAAAGGCTAGGTAATCTAGCTAGCAAGATTTTTTTTCTGGAATATCAACAACACATTTTAACATTTGGAAAAAAATATTGGAAAGTAGAAAAAAGTGACAAAGAAAATAAAGATAGTAATAAAGAAAGAAATAAAAATAGAAAATAAAGTTAAATTAATGAATAAAAATAAATAAATTAATTAACTAGTCCAAATCTCAGTATATAGAAAGAAAAAAACCCCTAAATGAGCCAGTAAGTTAGCTAGCTAGTTAGCTGACTTGAAAATGTAAAAACTGAAGGACAGAAAGCATGTGATTTTTATTGTTTTTGAAGTGTATTGATGGCAGACATCACATACTAAAACAAGACATAACATGATACCAAAGCAGATATTTTGTTTGTGTAAATGGGAGCTTTTTCTTTAAAAAAAAAAAAAGGAAAAGAAGAGAGGTCGCTTTTTCTCTGACGGGAATGGCTTTAATAGTACAAAACGTTGAAGTATATGTCTATAATACTCAAAATCTTTATTGTTCTCCAAATCTGAGGGAATGGCATCACTGATGAAGTTTATCTGAAATGCTGTAGGTGGAGGCCGTGCTTATAAACCCTCAGTACATAAAGGAAATAAATACGGTCTCTTTTTTTTTTTTTTTTGTAAATCATCACAGAAATTTGCACCATGATTTGATCGAGTTCTCTAAGGGATCGGTTTCATTCCTCTACGATTCTGTTTAGCCGTGTCCTCGTGCTCCACTTGGAGATGTACTGATAGAAAAAACAGTCGCTCTGATTAGATAAAAATATATCGTAACCCAAACTCCCCTGTCCAGCTTTCCACTCTGACCACAATGGGTGATTAGATGGTTTTGTCTTCAAAAAGGCAATTATTTAGTCATCTTATTATATACTCACTCGTGAGTAACTCGAGACGAAATGGGGAGCTTGATTGGGCCATCAGACAGCCGTTATTAAAAGAGAGGTGGAATCAAATAATTTCGCGTTTCAAGTTTTAAGCCCCGGCAATTTGATTGTCTGTTTGAATTAGGGATTGATAATTTTACGTTTCGGCCTCTGGTGTATCATATTCTCGACACGAGACTGTGCCTTGGCCTCGATGTCTATTGGAAACAACTGAAAAAAAAAACAACAACGCAGATACAATTCCTTTAGCTAAAGAACAAAAACACGACTTTTGTTTTTTTTTCTCTTTTATGGAGCTGTGCCTATAAACGCCATGCCTCGAGCCTTGGCGCCTCTGCAAGGCATGGCACATTTGTGCGACGCTGCATTGACATGGATACGTGGAAGATAAACCTCAACATCGCTCGCGGTCCTTCCTGAGAATCCACAGCTGCCTTTGTGTGCAGCGACGCTGTGATTGGTAATACAACACAGCTGTGACCATGAAATCGGGACTTAGCGTAATGAGGCACTTTGAAGCCGAGGTTTAATACCAAAATCAGCGACAAAATACCGGGGATCTTTCACTACCCGATGATAATCTGCTATTTAAGTCGGCTTTGTGTGTTCTTTCGTTCCGTTATAAAAACACGTCCGCAGATTGTGGACCTGGGTTCGATTTGGAAAGTCTATTTTCAGTCTAGACGTGGATACGCGCTCGCATCGCCTCCGCTGGCCGTGTGCGAAACGAACTTAATGCAACACGTGCATTATCTGGGGTGGGCAGGGGGAGGGGGAGGAAAAGAAAAACAAGCCGGTGTATAACATTACAGTACTATTAAAGCGCAGTTTTTGCTTAGTGTTCATAAAGAGCGCTAGGCTAGCGTGTCTGCGTTGACTTGCCATAGCCACAATTGCATGAGAGCGTGTTCGGTTGGTATGTAGGTTAAGGAAACATACAAGTTGACGTATATCCAAATCTGTCCTAGTCGATGCGTGGTGCCACGCTGAGTGATGGAATTAGGAGAAATATGACATGTCTGAGGTAAAGGCCTATTAAAAATATCTGTACGCAGTTTAGTCCTTTTTGGCAAAGTGGAACCAATTCCTAATGCGCAAATGTGCTTATTTTTGAAAATTCAGTTTCCCGCTCAGCGTGGTTTTCAGACAGGCCTTCAGGTTCACTTTACAGAACGTTACCTTTTCTGAAGAAACCCTATAGTTTGTCTCAGATGCAGTAATCCCTCTAACCTGGTGACTGGTTGTTTATACAATTATTTCTAAAAGGCTTCAAATCCTATTTGGAGAGTTCCTGCTTTTCGGGCAGCGTTCTGGGTTGAGGCCGCAAACAGCTGATGAGGAGAGGCAAACCAAACCCGTTCCAGACGCACCACAACAAACTCCTCATTTAAGCTATTTAATGCCTCTTTGGAGCAGAGGGCATGATTTGGGGAGAGCTAATTAAATGGTTTCAGATGTTGGGGCTTTTCAGACAGGAGTGCTGTGTACCGCTGTGGCCTCACAAGCCAATATGACAGCGCTGTTGTTTTTTTGTTTTTTTTCCTCCTTGGTATGCATTTGGGTTGAATCGTGTATTTTCTCAGGCATGCAACTAGTAATAAAACTATGATATATACATATTCAGAGCTAGCCAAATCCTAGTCTAATCCCACCCTTGATAATAAGCAGCATGCGTTAAGTTCAGTAAGAGTTTTGTTCAGGGTGTTTGGAAGGAGCTTAAGGCCCCTGGGCTATTGCTTGGGGTACATGACTGAGTAACCTAATTTGCACTCGGTGTGTAATGCAGACCTATAAATAGAGCTGTGAGTTAATTCTCCATGCTCTGAAGTGCCCTGGGGTGTGTGTGTGTTGTTGTGTGTGTGTGTGTGTGTGTGTGTGTGTGTTTATGCGTGTGCGCATTCTACCTACAGAGCTGCGAAGTGGTTGTCCCGGAAGGCAAGACCCAGAGGCCGAGTACGAGTTGTAATGAGGCGTCGCTGGACTAGTTAAAGAACTACGATGACACAGGATCACAGTACGGTCCAAAACTCTGAGAGCACTTCCAGGAACTGTTTATTCCACCAGTTATAAAATAATAATGCAATATATTACTCAGTTGATCCCTATTAGTCCATGATTTAAATCCAAGGCTAATCCTTTTTTTTTCTTTTTTCTTTTTTCTCACTGTCTTAGCAGAACCTGCTCTATGAATCAGAGTGTTATTTAAGCAACATTTCTCATTGCTTTAAAAAAAAAAATTCAAATGGAAATACAGTATCTCCTTACACACAGCGTTCACTGCAGTCGTGCTTTAACGACTAACATCTCGTACTGACCTTAAGTAGAAACGCACACCGTTCTTCATTCTGATTGGTCAGAAGGTGTTGATTTAGATTTTTCTAGAACAACAGGCCTGACAATAACGCTGTGTTCACACATCAGCGACGAAAAGATTGAAGACCGTTCATTTTTCAGTGAGAGTTGATGACGTGAGTGACCGTTGCGGACTAGACGTGGGCGTGTCCAGTGATGTGGAGAAATGTTCAATACAATGCAAATATGGAACCACTTGGTGTAGCGACTACCAATGGGCGTGAAGCCAGTAGAGTAGTGTGTGTGTGTGTGTGTGTGTGTAAGTGTAAACATACACTCTCCCTACAGAATGTTTCACTTAGTGCATTCATCACCCACTGATGAATGTTATTACCATGGCAACCACTAGTAGGAACACCTACATATACAGCGACTGGTGACTTCCAGCCGTAAATTCTCTGTATGTATAAATGCACTTAGTCTAATTCAAAATATTTTAAAGTAATAAAAGTTGTTGATTTGGTAACGGTTTCTCTGAGAAGATTTTTATTTACTAAGTGCTAAATTTATGGAAGGAGTCTCCAGTATCAGCATTCTGCAGTAAACTCCTGGCCTTTATCCTTTATGCAACAAAAAAATATAGCTGTTAATGGATTAAAAAAAACCCAAAAACGCATCGTCATTTTTTTCAGAAGTTAAAGATATAATTGTTGACACGTTCCTGAGGTATAAGAGGAATAACACACTTCGTTACATGCTTTTTACAGAAACTTCAGGGTCACTGTCATGGATTACTTCCTCGATTAAGGTGTGATTGTCGTATGCGACAATAATATATTTGTTGTCTGCAACTCGATAAGGAATTTTCTAGCTCCTCATATCTACAGGGACTGTTAAAAATCACTTAAAGCCGATCGGCTGACCCGTGCCCAAGGTGAACCTTTCACACCTGGAGTGCAGCCGATCCCATAGGCTGCGACTCTGAGAAAGAGCAGAGCCTCGTCCTGGTGGCTGTTCATGCCCGCCGAGGCACCCTGTTTATTTTCACCCTTGCACACAGGAATTTTAATTTATTTCTTCATTGTTTAATTTGTCTAAAAAGCGTTGACTTTTGTTTAAGAATCCCTTCTTCTCTTTCCTCACCTTGTAGCTGGGTCAAACCATGGGATAGTTGTGATGTCTGGGGGGGGGAAATATATATATATATATATATATATGTATGTTCTTGATGATAAGAGTTATGTCTTCTATTGATGTGGGAGGGGGGGGTCTTGCATATGCATAAATGAGCTGATCGGATTGCATGTGTAATATTTTATTTGAAGTTATCACTTTGATTAAAGAAAGAATGCAACCCCAATAACAATACACCACGAGTTCCCGGCACTAAATCCGCAAGAATGTGCTGCTGGCTCTTTTCAAGTCAATAACAGCTACGGATGAAATGTGGATTAGGATTGTTAGATGATAAATGTCGCTTTATTAACGCATTACAGTTTGACAATTTTCAGGAGATATGCTTTTAGGTGCATGCCTTTGTTTAAGCCGTGCTATAAGAGGCAGTCGGTTGAACGCACATGGCCAGTGTCAGGCGTAATTAGCCCTGACAGGAGCATTTAGTGGTTGTAATTCAAATCTAATTCAGAACATCTTAACCTTCAGTCTGTCAAAGGGTTGAAATGTGCTGGAAACAGCTATGGTCCCAATCACGGCTTTGTGTGGCAGCACGCTGATGTGTCAACATGCGCGGTTAGAAAAACAGCTCTGCTCGACCATAGAAAACTCGTTTACAGTAACGCAGCCTGAGAGAAGAAAGCGTCGGCGAGCCAGTCATGGCCAGGGTTAGAGGCGCTGGGCTTGTAATTGGCTGATGCTGTTTAAAGTCACAGAAGAGTAAGGTAAATAGAGGCAATCTGCTTCAGATTTAGCTGCTGCCAGTGTGATCGGCTTTAATGCTGGATCTCCGTGTGGCAACGCTGGGTATCGGCCTGGATTTAGTGGAAAAATGAGATGAAACGGGAAAAAAAAAATGACATAATTGTTTGCAAGACAGAAATCTGAATTTTTTGTGATTTAATTCATTCGAGTCGGTTTGACTCCAATTAATTTGATTTTTAGTACAAGTTTTTGTTAAGGAAATAAAACATCTCGTAGATAAATAGTTAAGAAAAATAGTCCTTTTAAATAATAATAAAATAGATACAAATATTAATTTTTATTTATTTATTTATTTATTTATTTATTTATTTATTTATTTATTTATTTCTATTTATTTATTTATTTATTTATTTAAATATTTATTCAGGAAAAAGTAACTTGGATCTATACATGGATCGCTTTTTTATTGTTGTTTTTTTTTCTCTCCTGACCAAATATTTAAACATTTTAATTTATTACAAATTTGCATGAGGGGACAAATTGGTGCATTTTCAACTTTATTTCTGTCTGTCCTTCAAATTAAACTAGGATGGTGTAAACATAATTACTGTTCAAATTCATAAATGATGTTAAAGGGTCATGTCCAGAATTATTGGCTCCCTTGGTAGATCTGCAGGCGTATTGACCTTTATAACCCAGATAAGGGCTATTAAAAGAAACAGAAAGGAAGTGTAAGTGTATTTTGCCCCCATGCACAGTGAGAAGAATGTTTAATCTTCTCCAAAGATCACAGCTGGAGATTTACAGTTCACCAAGTCTCCAAATCTGCAGGATTTTCCTAAATTCTATTATACATTTGACTGGAACTGGGTTTTTCTGGTCAGATGAGATAAAAACAGAGCTTTTTTGGCAACAATCACTGGTTCTACTTAAATGAGAGGGCCTGGGAACCTTGTTAAGATACACGACATCATGGACTCCCTGAAGATTTTCAAGAAAAATCTACCAAGAGTTTACAACAGGGTCATGGTTGCATCTTAGACTTATTGGCTTTTCTACTTGGCCTTATCTCAATCGTTGTCATTGGATCTGCAAACAAAGGTCATGAATGAGTTTATAAATAATTTTCATCTTGTCTTTTCTGTTTTTGCATCGATGACCGATGACGAGAAGTGTTCCATTCTAAAAAAAAAAATAAATAAAATAAAAAACCCAGCCTAATCTTTGGCTCACTGCACGAATCAAGCCAACTAGGCTGAAGTAATTGCTTGGCCTCAAAGGATTTGATGGTTTTCAGTCTCAATCTTCACTTACTCTTGCTTGCATTTGGACTCTATCTTGACCTTGACCCCTTTTAAGACTTGGTCTTGACTTGATCTTGGCTTGTCCTGGTATTGGATTTGACAACAGTCCTGACTAGTTGGATCTTTCAGCAGTACAATGATCCAAAAACTTCCAAATTCGTCACGGTTATTCCGGTCCTCTGAGCGAAACTCTATTAAAAAGCTGTGGGAGGAGCTGATCAAGTATTATTATTATTATTGAGAAGGCTTCTTTCCATAGTCTGAGATCTCATATTGTCTCATCATGTAAGATGAAGCTAATTAACCATTTTAAGAAAAATATGAACTAAACATTTTCTTTAAAAAACATGTTTGAACAAGCAAAAGCTAAAAATGTTATGTATTTTTGTCTTCTCACTTCTGTCTCACTTTTTTTTTTTTTTTGTGGTTTATTCATTTTTTCTAAAATATTTTATTTGTTTATTTACTTTTAAAGCTACTAGAGGATTCGGGATAATGAGCTTTACAGTGCAAACAGTGAAAGCACGGTTAAGGCCCGAAAGAAAGCGCTTGTATGAGTGCAGCCATTTACCACGGCGTATTTTCCTAACTCACAGGCTATAACACTCGGCCTAAGTGATGGATGATTGATGATGGTGAGCCGAGTGGCTTCTCGAACCCGGTAAGTGCTCTAAAAACAAATTAAACCTTTCATCATGGTAACACGTCAATTACGAGATTTGGTAATAGCCGACGTTCTATCAAATTATTTGTGTGTCCAAACAATTCCGAGAAATTAAACTATTAATCATCCAGGAGGGAAGCTGGCAGAAGTAGCACGTATTACGGGTGCCTGAACGTGCGGCCCTCGTCCACAATACACTTAGTGGCGTTTATGGCTTATTCTGTGAAATTGTCGTAATTGCTTAATTGGCGCTTTGCTGTCACTTCGGCATGGGAGTGCGGAAGTTAGTCATGACGTAGAATTATCAAAAGTAAAACCAAATGTTGCTTCTGGGGTCCTTTCTAACCCCCCCCCCCCAACAATTGTATCGTAAGTATTGGCACACCAGCATTTAGTCCAAAAAGTTTTCACAATATGTGTTATATTAATTTTCTGGGTTTTTTTCTTAACTATACACAGTATTTTTCTTTTCACAGAGTACGCTGTATAAGTCTTTCTCAAAGACTTGGGTGGAGTGCTGACTGCAGTCCTGCGGTTCTCTCTCTCTCTCTCTCTCTCTCTCTCTCTCTCTCTCTCTCTCTCTCTCTCTCTCTCTCTCTCTCCAATTCACACTCTCTCCAATTCACACTCAAATTCTCACTCACTTGCACACACTCTTTCTCCATCTCTCTCTCTCCGTCCCTCCTCTCTCTCTCTCTCTCTCTCTCTCTCTCTCTCTCTCTCTCTCTCTCTCTTCTCAGCACAGAACTGGAGAGCAGCGGCGGCACGTTCGTGTCTCTAATAATGTCTTCAGTGGCTAGCAGTGTTAAAAGGAGGATCCAGGCAGTGGAGGTGGTGAGAGTGTGTGTGTGTGTGTGTGTGTGTGTATGGGGAAAAGGAAGGGGGTTGTACGGCTTCACACATGGAGGTATGCCGAAGTGTCAAACGCGGCTTTAGTGGAAGGAGAGAGAGCAGCGGTCTGCTCACACTGCTCTTTGTTATTAAGCAGGTCCAATGAAAACACAAAGGGATACTGTTTTTTGTATGAGTAATGCATTAACCTGCTCGGGAAAAAGTTCACGTTGAAAGTATGGACTCGGACAGCACAAGATTTATGGCGATGGCTGCAGAAATTATGCTTTTTTCCCCCCATAGGCACTTTAATTATGTAATCATTTCCAGCTGTTTTTCATTTGGGCCGGGTCGTTAATTAGGGGTAAGGGGTCTGCGGTTCAAGTGCTCTGACTCTTGCGATAAGTTGAGAATTGTCCGGGGGGCTCCGAGGCCCGGGATGATTAGCCAAATCCACAGCAAAACTCATTTGTTATTCAGGCTTTAGTCAGGAGCCTCCTGCTGGGCCTGGAGAAAGAGCCGGGAGCGGCGTTTCCTCCCTGCGCTGCCCTCCTTATCTCCCCCACTCATCAGCTACAATTGTGCTCAAATAGGACACAGCCATATCTGTGTTTGCTTTCCCTATTAGGCCCCGAATGCAGGGTAAACAGATAAGTACTGGGCTTGTGCACCTGATAATCTTAATTAATCTCTCCATCTCGGGTTATGGGATGCCTTTAGCGGAACAGCGGGAGAGCGGGAGGCCCCGGCCGATCCATCAGAGCCGGTAGGCTGCCTAATTGTGGGATTGAGATTCAAGTCAAGGCCGGTCGAGTCCAAGCGAAAGCAGGTAGACTCTTAGGAAAGGGCATTATCACTGTATCCGCTTGGAAACTTACAGGAAAAATGCACTTGACATTTGAGAAGTGGAAAAAATAATAAGTTCACATAATAGCCTTACTATACATACATATCTTTTTTTTTTTTTTTTTTTTCTAAAGCTGAAAAATGGTATTCCTGGTGCTCTGAATATTTTTTTTTTTCCCACTCAACATTTTTGCAGGATTGCAACACAAACGTGTGCATTATGTCTGTCAGCGCCGATTATGAATTTAGTACATTTATAGTCTGCTAGAGACCATGAAAACAGTTTCTGTTGCTGGCTAATTCGGTGAAAAATGGCTATAGATTAAGTACATTAGTTTTCGGTAAACACTTGGCCGATTTGTTTTCAGAGAAGTATTCTGAGCAAACATCACAAATTTGCTCTAAAGCGCCTCTGGGGAGGGCGAGAAAGGAACTCCATTCATCACTGTGTATTAGACAAATACTTTTACATAATGCTGTGTGTACACACGGATGAATCAGGGGAGGATAGAAGCGCAGGCTCGGGACTCGTAGCGTTGGAATTCAGCAGTTAAACCACCTAAAGGATGAGACAGTGAGAAGGTTAGCTCAGGATTAGTCGAAATCTTTACTGGTACACACACAGACCGAGTGCCATGTCTGGAAAGAACATTTGGCATTAATTATTAACAGGAGCAAAAATTATAGGAATATTAAACAGTATTTTGAAAGTTAATTAATTGGCTGTCGTATTCTTGGTTCTGATTGGCCAGAAGCTGGTGATGCATTTTACAGAACCATCTGTAATTCTTTATTTATTCATTTAAC
This sequence comes from Hemibagrus guttatus, assembly GCA_033459395.1. Lineage (NCBI taxonomy): Eukaryota > Metazoa > Chordata > Actinopteri > Siluriformes > Bagridae > Hemibagrus > Hemibagrus guttatus. The sequence continues at coordinate 3,437,295 of JAUCMX010000008.1, read as the reverse complement.
GGACACTTCTCACACTTCACATCTCTGTCTGTCTGTCTGTCTGTCTATCTCTGTCTGTCTGTGTCTGCCTGTCTATCTATCTATCTATCTATCTATCTATCTATCTATCTATCTATCTATCTATCTATCTATCTATCTATCTACATGTCTGCTTATCTATCTATCTATCTATCTATCTGTCTGTCTGTCTGTCTGTCTGTCTGTCTGTTTTATCTATCTATCTATCTATCTATCTATCTATCTATCTATCTATCTATCTATCTATCTATCTATCTATCTATCTATCTATCTATCTATCTATCTATCTATCTACATGTCTGTCTACGTCAGTATGGCTGGCTGTCTGTCTGTCTGTCTGTCTCTGTCTGTCTATCTATCTATCTATCTATCTATCTATCTATCTATCTATCTATCTATCTATCTATCTATCTACATGTCTGCTTATCTATCTATCTATCTATCTATCTATCTGTCTGTCTGTCTGTCTGTCTGTCTGTTTTATCTATCTATCTATCTATCTATCTATCTATCTATCTATCTATCTATCTATCTATCTATCTATCTATCTATCTACATGTCTGCTTATCTATCTATCTGTCTGTCTGTCTGTCTGTCTGTCTGTCTGTTTTATCTATCTATCTATCTATCTATCTATCTATCTATCTATCTATCTATCTATCTATCTATCTATCTATCTATCTATCTATCTATCTACATGTCTGTCTACGTCAGTATGGCTGTCTGTCTGTCTGTCTATCTATCTACATGTCTCTATCTATCTATCTATCTATCTATCTATCTATCTATCTACATGTCTGTCTGTCCTATCTATCTATCTATCTATCTATCTATCTATCTATCTATCTATCTATCTATCTATCTATCTATCTATCTATCTACATGTCTGTCTATGTCTGTCTGTCCTATCTATCTATCTATCTATCTATCTCTCTCTCTCTCTCTCTCTCTCTCTCTCTCTCTCTCTCTCTCTCTCTCTCTCTCTCTCTCTCTCTCTCTCTCTCTCTCTGTGTCTGTCTGTGTCTGCCTGCCTGCCTGCCTGTGTCTATCTATCTGTCTATCTGTTCAAATTATCGCTTTATATTAATGTGCTTCTATAGATTGTTTCCATAGTAACAGTGAATACGCCTATGATAGAACGATTAAAAAAATCTTGATGGTTAAATTTACCAGAAGGAGATGATTATTTAACTTTAAGTGTTCTGACATGGGAAGAGCTTCAGACTTATCAACTTGTCTCGCCAGTTTATTAGGGAGGGAAATAATGAAGCAGGAGAAGGAAGGGATATTTCTAGCTGGCGTAACCGAAGAGATAACAGGAGATAACTTTTATACATTTTATGGATAATAAGTGCCATGCTTTACTGCTGTGGAATAAGAGCAATAAAATACTGCGATGTCAGGTTCGGTCTTTACATTGATCATCATTCCCTCATGCATCACTGTACAAATCAGACATCCAAAAATCTTCCTTCAGGTAAAAGCCAAGCATTGATTTAAAAAAAACTGAAGAAAATACATTTACAAATTTCTCCAGCTGCACGCTGCCAACTGTCAGTAGTTAGTGGGAACTGAAGCAGAGTGCTGGCATTTTCTCAGCCATACAGACTGTAATAATCCTGACACACACACGCATTTCACCTCGTTACAGCCTCATATGAGAAGAAACTATATTTCTCGCACTCGCATTACACTCGACTTCATATAGAGCTCTAAATCAGGCGAGTGTTACAGGAGGCCGCGTGGCCCGCTCTGTAAAAGCCGAACCCTTACCTAAGAAATGCATTTTATTTCTGTTTGTGACATCCAAGCCTCGCGGATTGAGCCGAATCTAAACCTGTGATATTTTCTTTCTTTTTTTTTTTCTTTCTGATTTCACAATTTATTCTCCATGTAAAGTGGATTGAAATGTTCGATTTGCTGTATAACTGCAAAGGAAATGATGTCAAATATCGAAAAAGCGCATTTGTTAAACAGATGAGGTCATGGCTTCTCCAGAACAGATCATAATTAAATTCAGAAAGGAAATAAATATCATTCTTTTAGTCTCGGTGGTTGTTCCAGCTTTCTGCTTCCTTTCTACTTTTTTTGTCTCGCCGTGCTCCTCTCTATAAAAAAAAAAAAAACAAAACAAGAAAAAAAACACTGAAAATGAATGCTAAAGAGGAAAAAATGTACTCCAGGAACTAGATCTTGATTTTTACAAAACCCAGACCTCAGAGCTAAAAGTTAAGGGAAATGCCCTTGATACTTCATTTTACGAGGGTTTGCAGTCCCTCGTTGTGTAATAATATATAATACCTGCTTCAGTCATGTGTGCTGAAGCCACGGCCGTGACCCAGGCAATTACAGACAGGCATCAGAAAGTCTGCCGTCGTCCAAGTCTGTCTCAAATCCTCTGACAGTGCGTATTATTCCACTCAGGGCGGCGCGGCACCCACGGGGCTTAGGCCAAAGCCTATAACTTGCTAATTCTCGACTTTTGGAAACTACGCTGCCTTATAAATCTAATCGAGTGCAAACACTCACAGCTTTGAAATGTGGTAGTTTACCTTGTCACACGCTGAAACCCGCCAATCAGTGCAGCTCCCTTGGCTCAAGCCAAAGGTGCAGAATTTGGACTTGGCAGCATTTGACAGTCTCTCTAAAATATATATTTATACACACACACACACACACATAAATGTGTGTTTGCTAATTTTGTGAAAATACTAACAAGATTCTGAGTGTGTTTTTCATGGCAGCTCTGGCAACGCTGAAGTTTCCACAGTGAGATTTGATCAGTGGGATTTCGGTGAGAACCGAACCATATTCCAGTCAATATGATGGATTGATGGACTCAAACGAGGTGGCTAAGATCTCTCCATTCTTCAGCGAAAATGAAATGAAAACACAGGCAAAAAAAAAGTCCCTGACGATCTGGAAAGGACGCTTATATCCAGTCTTCCGCCAAACCGAAGTGTGTACCATGCTGTGTCGATCTTCCAGCACCGGTCCTTTGCTTTTTTACGTCTTTATAGCTGCTCAACCCGAACAGGAACTTGTAATGGTTTTATGGGGTTCAGCAGCTGTTTACGGGCTGCGCCTGCCAGAGTCCATAAATTTTTATGACATGTCAGAATCTTCCAGCCATGTTCCTCGCAGTAGAGGAAGAGTTATCGCCGTCCGGCAGCGGCGGGGAGGCCCGGGCTCTGTGACACCTGTTATCAATCTGCAGCGTGGCACTGCTGCTTTCACTTCGGCGGCGCGAACAAATCAAGACATTATTGCTTTTGCTGTTTTGTTTTATCGAAGCTGCCAATGGTCGTGTCACCCACGTCAGACCTCACAACGCTGCAATCCAAACAACACAAAGATTTTTCTCATCGGATCAGCCCGAGGATTTAGGATGAGGAACCACAGACATCCTGGCTGCAGCTGATTTTTGTATTTTATTTTCAGAAGAAAAAACAAAACGCAAGAATAACGTCGTTTTAAGGTCAGGATAACTGGCAGAAAGCATCCACACATCACTTAAATGACTATTTAACAATTCTCTTTGTGGCATGAGCAGGCTTTTACGGTGAACTTTGTATGCACTTAATCACTTCTTGAATGGGAGCGTGTCCTAAATCAGGCCTCTCGACTTCCCCGGTGAATAAGAGTCTGTTTCAATTAATCGTGTTTAGCTATTTTTGATTGAGGTTCAAGCGTCGATGCTATTTATGTACATTGGCGACCCCATACCGAGTTACACAAGCTTCGAGATTTCCGCCTATCGTCTCTCATCTCCGGCCCCTCTTCGGGTTCTTCTTTCTCACACCCGAAACAGGAAATGTTAATCTGGTGTCAGATAATAGCTAGAAGATGTCAGGTGTGTGTCCAGGCTTAGTCGGTGTTTACATATAAGAACGGATAAACCGAGAAAACCGGATTTCTGTCACGTCCTCTAATGAGGCTGCGGGAATTCTGGGTACGCCGTGGCTCCCTCACCACCTTCACCTCCTCCGAAAAAAAGCGAATCAAGTGCTCCTTTCTGTACGTCCCCGTCCCCTCCCATCGCTGTCCTACTGATTTGTAAGTAAATCATGCCTGTCAGTATAGTAGCAACCCTGATTAAAGTTCAGGGGTTTAATAGATCATTTTAAATAACCCCAAATTACTCAGCTCTCCCTTGTCGATCCACCTGGACCCCTGCCCTCGGTGCATGGCTGGTTTGAGGCAGCACAGCTCCGGCCGTGTCCAAGCTCGCGGTTCCTGCCTATTCCCAGAGGGTCGTGCGCTGCGGGCCTACACCAACATTCTCAGCTGTATTTAATCTGCTCTGAGACAAGCTGGCTATGAGAAAACGCGAAAAAGAAAAAAGGCGCACCAGCAGAGACATGGAAAAATCCTGGACAGTTGGTGCGCTTTGTTCACTTGGTGAATTGGAGCACGTCCCGATTTCGGGGGGCCCCGGCTCCCCTGGCGAACACGAGTCCGTTCCAATTAATCGTGTTTAACCATTCTAATCACACTTTAGCACATTAATCCTATTTTCGATCCAAAACACATCTGAAACGGGCTGCATGTGGTGTTTTCTTGTGTTTTCTTTTTTTATTGCCACTGCAAATCAGATGAAACCCAGAAACCTGGGGGCCCAAGTTTAACTTGCACTCTGATTGAACTTGGACTTCATAAAACACAGAACCACACTTTTTTTTTTTTTTTTTTAAAGCTGGAATTTATTGCAATATGATGATTCCACAACAGAAAAAAAAAATGGATCCCTACAGAATGTCTGAAAATTGCCTGTGATAAAAGGGCAGTTAAGAAGTGCTATTATGAGACGGGATCAGGAGCTCGTCGAAGCTCGGCTGCGTTATTGTGCGTGACATAAATACCGGCAGACACCGTAGCGTGTCGGATGCACATCCAAACATGCAGACAGCTACACTCTGTAAACCCAATTCATCTGTTAATGAAGAACTCCCGAGGTAGGCTAGTATATCCAACCTCCTGTGTTTTCTCAGAAAATATCCAAACCAAAGTTTTCCATCTTTTGATATTGCTTTTACGGCGTGTCTCCAGCGTCGGGGTAATAAAAAAGAAAGCGAGTGTTGCTTGAGCAGCTTTGTGCTGGCTGGAGTGACGTGTCGACTTTACCCTCCGGCTCCTCTGGAGAGATTATACATGCAGGACTGAGAGGTGCTTAAATTTTACAAGCTGGATTATAAATAACACTGCGTTGTTAGCAAAGACCCGAGAAGCAAACGGGGATAAAATAACAGCCGTGTCATAAAGTAGCTAATGTTAAAGGGTAGTCGAGTGTGGAAAGAAAGTGAAAGAGCACGTTTTCTCCAAACTCGCATTACTGACATCTTTATTAGCGCTGAAAAGGTGAAAATCTAATAGTTTGTGCATTATTGCTATAGCTTTTAGTTTCTTTTTAAAGTTTCATACATTTCCTGACCAGTTTTATTAATAGACATGTTTTGAGTTCATGTTTCTAGAAATATTTATAGCAGGCAGAGGAAATCCATTAGCATTTAGCACCTGTATTTTTTTTTTTTTTTTTTTTTTTTTTTATCGTCAGATTTTAGCTAACTAAAATGAGCTAACCTGATAGTTTCTGAGAGAAGTTTTTATTGTAATAAACATTTCAGCTAATTAGAACAATATAACATCACTTCCGAAGGAATTTTCTTTTACCATTACTTTTTCGAGCTAGCCAGCCATCTAACCTGACAGGATTTATTTAAGATTTCTGCTAATGCTAGCTAGCTAATCTAACAGGAATTTAAAAGTATAATTTCAGGAATATAGTATAATCATTGCGTTTAAAGCTGAAGCTAGCATGAAAAATTTGACAGGATTTCTGAGTAGATTTTGTCAAACTCGCAACAAATTTCCCTATGTTTACTGGTAATGCTAGCTAGATGGCTAGCATGAACAAATCTGACAGGATTTCCGAGTAGACTTTGTCACAATAAATGTTCTTCTAGTTTTCTAGTAATGCTAGCTAGCTGGCTAAAAATCTGACAGGATTCCTGAATAGATTTTGCCACATGTTCCTTATGTTTTGTAGCTAGCTGGCTAGCATGAACAAATCTGAAAAAGAAAAAGATTGAAAACAAACAAATGAAAGATTTCTGAGTAGATTTTTGTCATACTTGCAACAAATGCCCCTCAAGTTAACTAGTAATGCTAGCATGAACAAATCTGACAGGATATCTGAGGGGATTTTAACTCATACTCGCAAGTATTTATAATGATCATTGCTAACTCTAGCTAGTTAGCTGGAACAAACTTGTCAGGATCTGAGGTCATATCCCACAAATGTTTATTATGCTTACAGCTAAAGCTAGCTAGCTAGGTAACATGAAGCAACCTGACAGGATTTCTGAGAGGATTTTAAGTCATATTCACAAATGGTTATGTTTATTGTAATTTTAGCTTGCTGGCCAACAATAAAAAAAAAGAAAAACCATAAGTCATAATGTTTACAGTTAATACAAACTAGCTGACTTACATAAACTAATGTTACATGATTTCTGCACGGATTTATAGTCATATTCACAAGTCCTCCTAATGTGCACTGCCAGAGCTAGCTAGCTGGCTAAGAGGAACTAATCTGACCCGACGTTTCTGTTGGGAATTTTAGTCATATTCACAAATATTCTGAAAGCTCACCGCTAATCCTAACTTGACATGATTTCAGAGGAGAATTTAAGTCATTTAACAAATGTATGCTAGCTATCTGGAAAAAATGAACTGGCCACAATTAAAATGAGGTATTTCAAGTCATTGTTCTAATGCTAGCTTACTTAGATTTCTGTGAGGTGTTTATTGATTTTTTTTATTCTAATTCATATATGTCCCTAATGTTGTTTAGCTAACGTTATCTAACCTGACAGGATTTCTTGAAGGACTATTAAGTGGTCTGTGCGAAAGGTTGAACCTTGTAATACCAGAGAAGGTAGCATGTCTATAAATTATATCTCTGTGGTCAAGGATTTAGAGGAACAGCCATTTTTCTTCAGCACAGCATTATGGAAACAAGCATTATTTATGTGTTTTCTGTTCAGTTTAGGGGAATCCAAATGCGCTAGTGAATCATGCTATAGGCATCTACCTAAGCTGGACTCTATGATTGCAGTGATCAGACTTACGTCCCCGAAGAGACGCGAATCTGGTGTATGTGTGTGTGTGGTAGCTGTATGGAGAGGCAGGCTGAGTGTGTGGTTATGAGTGCTAGTGACCTGTCTCCACTCAAGCTTTGATTTATGATGTGACGGACGTGTGGAGACCTTGTCTGGTCGGACAAGCCTTTTTCCAGCTGGTCACTGTGGTTATTTGCAGAAACTATTTTCTGGAGATGTAGAAGGCCTTGGAGAGAGCAATACACCTCTGATGTGCTTAAAACTATAATTCTGGGCTTATATTTCTAAATATAAATATACTAGATGACCGCCAATTCCCCTTTTTGTGGCTCTAGCCTGAGTGAAGAGATAAACAGATTTAATTTTTTAGTGGCTCATGGCTGACTTTTCTGCCTTTTTGGACAAGGATAGAATATGAAATGCCTTCTCATACTAAGATATTTGACCACTAATGGCTGCGGGTGCACGCTGCTGTTACGGGTCAAATTGTCAGAAAAGGGTTTTAAGTGAAATCTGACCATAACTAAGTTGCTTGAGATTCTTTATCTTGTTGCTGCATGTTTTGTATCATTTAATATTTAAATCAACTGTCTGGTCAATCAGTGCAACCCAAATGATAGCGTGTACAGTATTTCCTTCTTTATTTTACTTTACATTTTACACAACATTCTACACATGCTGTATCTGCATCACACAACTAATGCAGAAAGGACATTGTTCATATCACACTCTCCGTGTGTCACCCAGATGAGGATGGGTTCCCTTTTGAGTCTGGTTCCTCTCAAGGTTTCTTCCTCATACCATCTAAGGGAGTTTTTCCTTGCCATAGTGGCCTGAGACACCTCAGGCTCGCTCACTAGGGAAAATTTTGTCTAACATCTAGGACTGTTTGTTTGTATGTTTATTGTTTCTTATGTTCTGTAAAGCTGCTTTAAGACAATGCTCTTTGTTAAAAGCGCTATACAAATAATTGAATTATTACATGGTAGTGATGTCTATAAGGCTATAATATAATCTATAATGCTTATTCTCCTTTAAGATAAGTTGCCTTTATTTGTCACATATACATTACTGCACAGTGAAATTCTTTCTTTGCATATCCCATCCTTGCGGGTTGAGCACAGGGTCAGCCATGATGCAGCGGGGCAGGGTGGGTCGGGGGCCTTGCTCAAGGGCCCGACGGTGGCAGCTTGGCTGTGCTGGGGCTTGAACCCGGATCTTCCGGTCAACGACCCATTACTACCCGAAGTGTTTTATTCCTCTTCTGCCGCAGCTAATCATTTTAAGTCCATTTATAGTCAGGTTTAATGCTGTGGAACAGTGACTAAGGAGTTACTTCCTGTTTTCGCTTACTTTATAGCAGCTGTAAACAGTTGTTCCTTCAAAAAAAAATACAGCTTTTGCTAAGATTATTTTTAAATTAACCTCTCTCTTAAAGACTTCCACATGTTTTACATGTGAAGTCTAACAAAACTCACAGAAACCATATGAACATGACAAACATTTTTTTAAAAGCTGTAAAGCACCTTGCGTATATTATTAGTATAGAAACAATAATGTATTAGAATGAGTAAAATTAATATAATTGTTGTTCACCTTGCAGCCATTATGACTGTTGGAGATACTAATAAACCAGAAAGGGAGAATTCAGAAGTGCTGGGGAATAAATAATAAAATAAAAATAAAAATAAATACAACTATTATTATTAATAATATAGAAAATATATGGTTTTAATTATTCTAATGAACCGTATTAACGGACTAAGCAAAGATAAAATGTTTTTCCCAACATTTTTCTCTCTTTTTTTATTTTTTTATTTTTATTTTTTTATAAATAAGCTTGATTTTTCAGTGGTATGTTTGAAGGAAACCTGAGAACTGTTAAACCACTTCCATGAGAGTTGACCTGCTGTTATACCCCACCCCAACCAGTTAGCATGAGCTTCACATAACTAAAAGATCATAGCATAATTTTCTGCTAGCTAGCATCCAGCTCATGCTATGCTCTCTCATGCATATTACTAATCATGTATATATATATATGTATATATCCTAGAAGCTGGAACTTCTGGAGTCAGTGAATATGGCATCCATGAAAGGTGCATGCGTGTGTCATGATTTAAAATACAAGTAAGACCTAAAATATGTATTTTTACTCCATGTAACAGAAATACAGGCCAGAGCCAGGGTTTGGTTTAGTTTAGTGCGTGATTGTAATCTTTTTTTGGATAAATTATAGATTTTCAAATGTGTTTGTGGTCTTAAAATTCAAAATACAGCCACCAGATATGAAAAATTAATATGTACAAATAAATAAATCATGTTAACAGCATAATGTAAAATATTACAGGTGACAAAAATCTGTAAAAACCACATGTGAAAAATGAACTGTGTAGAAAATTAATGCAAACAGAGAAGTTACATGAACACAGATTTATTTATTTATTTTTAAAAAAGCATAATGGAAATATACAAGCATTGTGTTTTTTAAAATTAAAATAAAAAAATTAATTGTGTAGAAATATCATGAAAAAACGCACGAATAAAAAAATATAGTGAAAAATTGTGACCGAAAAAAAGGAGAAATAAAAAAATTTAATCAGATGAATGACTTAAAAAAATAAATTATATATATATATATATATATATATATATATTATATAAATTGTAAATTTATAGAAATTAGATGAATATATTAAACAATTGAATTTTAAAAAATGTGTGAAATATGACAGAAAAAAAATTCAAATGTAATTATATGCAAATCCACTTTTGTCATTTTCCTCTTTTTTTTTTTTTTTTAAATATATATTTTTTGTTACAGCCACAGTCTGTAAATTCAGATGAATTACAAACGTCCCTTTTTAGTCAACGTATTAAATAAACAATGAAATAAAACGCACGTTTCCTTGACGTGGTCAAAATGGAAGCCGAGGGTACCGAACAAAAATGACGAACTCGACAGGAAAGCGAAAAAAATGGCGTCACATTAGCTTTACACGTGCTTACAGAATGACTCTTTGTTCTGTTTTTTTTTTTTCCTCTCTCGACAAAGAAAGTGTAAAGTAAATATGACAGCAGTGTTGGGAAACACAGCGAGGCAGATCAGAGAGAGCTTCTCTCTGCCCGCGTTTTCATCTGTAGGCCTCAAGTGTGTGCAATCACTGGAAATTATACGCTTTTAGAAGGATTTGATACCAAATATTGAGACGCTCAGGGATGTTTGGCAACTTGGATCATGCGGAATTAGGTTCAGAGGCACGACGGGCTCTGAGGAATCCCATATTTTCCAGCTGTTTGCCGAGATGAATTGGATCCTGGTGGATTTGTGGAACAGGATAAATACAGACGTGGAGCGAGGCTCGTGTTCGCAGAGGGCACCACATGGCAGGATGGAAACTTCATTTCCAAGCTGCACGACCTGAACCAGATTCCAGCAGACCTCTTCAGCAGGAGCGTCGCAGGAAATTGAAGAGAGGTTTCTTTTTTTTTTCCTCTTCATTCGACGACTCCGGAGCATCGACGAGGTCTCGTGTGTTTAGTGGGTGAGACGGGACGATTCACTGTACCATCAACTCGCCATCTAATCAAGCCCAAATTTCAGACCTGCTTTACTCCGGTGTCTCATCACGTATGAGGAGATCGTATAGGATCTATAGGAAAGCACTACAGGGGTTCGTTATGGAGCTTCGTCAGGTTACGACAAGATCCAGAATGCTGTGTAGAGATGAAGGAAAATCTGAAATGCTTAAATTGCGTTGGAATTGAACAGATCCTTTAATTCCTAAAAAAAAAACCATATAGTACAATATATTTTAATTTGCTCTTATATCATCGTTATATATTATATTTATTATTTATGATGTAATATTATTACATATACCCTTCCCCTTTATTATGATCTCTCAATAGTTCTGATTATAATTCAGATCGTTGCCATAGTAACAACTCATTCCTAGGGGACCGTAAAAATGACACCTCACGTAGTCTAAGCCTAATAAACATTTTATTTTATTATAATATATTTATAGTTTGTTTTTGTTTTTTTAAAGTGTGTTAACCTCTAGTATGCACACACACTCACTCAAGGTATAACCGTATTTTTTGTAAGTTCAGATTTCTCCAGTGTCCTGCTTTTTTCGGTGTTTCTTTCAGACATCTTTGTGGGGTTTTTTTCCCCCTCAAATCTGAAAAACGTGACTACAAACCCTCACTTCCGTATGTTATCGTTTCCATAGTAACAACTCATTCACAGGAAGTCGTATATCCTGTAAGTAAACATTTCCTGTGGAAGGAGTCTCCAGTGTCGGTGTTTTTTTTTGGGTTTTTTTTCTCAGTCACAGCTTCTCAGAAACATGATGTTTTTTTTCTTACTTCCACTATGTAACTAAAAACAGTAAAAAAAAAAAAAAAAAAAAAAAAAAAAAGTATGCCGTTGCGTTCAGTCGTAATATTTAAAAATAAATTAAAACCCTTCGAGACGTTCACTTACAGAGAAATGATCCACTTCCGCATCCCAGCACCATCATGTGGTTGATTATCCTCCTGGAACAGCAGTTTCTTTTCTTACAACCTCCCTATTATATACAGTATCCACTCTATAATTTCGATTATTCTACCTGATTTCCTCATACGCCTGCGAGGACACTAAATGTTTTCTATTCTATTTAGTCCCTGTCTGTATTTTTGTATTTACTCTGCGATCCCAGCTGCTTTTTCCTGATGAGAAATGCAACAATCAACCCTTTAACAAATAATATATTAGAGGGTTTATCAAAATGGCTGTGCGAGTAAAAGCCTCATTGCGAGTCCAGACCGGTCCGCGTTTAGCGTTAGGCTCGCACGGATAGGTGGTAATGTAAAATAACAGACATAACAAATCAGCAAATGCAGTAAGAGAAAACACATGTGATGGGAACGCAAAACAAATTAAGGGTCATGCCACGAGGAAGCCCATTTAATTTCCAATCTCCAAATACATCTTCTCTATCAATATAATCTAATCTGTTGGACGCTCGGCCAAGAGTAATATTCGCAACGAGACAAAATTGCATATTTGGATAGACAGGCAGCTGTGTTCGTACTCTACAGGGGGAAAAAAACAGAGGGGGGAAAAAAAAGAGAGACATTTGGAAAGCTTTTATTCATCAGTGAAGATCAGGATTGGACTCGATGTGTGTACGCTCTCAGAAACGAGGTGCGTCTGATCTGCACTTGTTATTTTCATGCAGAGCGAGGAAGAAGAAGAAGAAGAAGTAGTGTCCACCAAACACAAACCAGCGCTGTTAGCATTACCGGTGCTGCGTTTGACATATGGCTGGGGTTTGAAATGTCATTTCCTTGTCAGAGCTATCTTTGTGGGTTCGCATCAAATGTTGTTTTTTTTTTTTTTTTTTGCTGCAGTTCCCTTATCCAGAGAGCTTTTGGTGTCGTTGGACATGTGACTGGAGTAAAGGAATTTTTTTTGGTGATAAAATAAGGTTCTAATTGCCAGAAACATGCCAGTGGTGCTTGATATATAAAGACGCACAAGTTGATTACTTGTACTGATTATGATTTGCAGATCTATTTCATGTCAGTTTGTAATCAAAGCCTGACATCTTGTAATTACTTTCGCATGCAATGTAGGAGAACGAGGAGGAGGAGGAGGAGGAGGAGGCTGGACACTTTTCATCAGCTGTGTTTCTCTGTCAGGTAAGATGAATTGAGGTGTTGTATACGTGGAACGTTTGCATGCAGCACGGGTTCACATGCGATTCCTGGGTTCACTGCGAGGTGAACTCCTGACTTCCGCAGGCCAGGTTCTCCTCGTCGTCCTGTTTTACGATTGTAATTATAGCCAACATGTGCACGAGGCACTACTGATCATCAGCTGCGGCCGATCGAATCCTCGTTTACGGCTTTCGGATTTCTGCAAACTGCTCTTGTGTCTGTGCGAAAGAGCGAACGATTGACAGGCCGGTTTGTATTTTAAGTGCTCCTAATCCCCTGTTTAAGCACTCGCTCGTTTTTTTTCCTTGAAATGACTCCAGTCATTCTTCAGCAGCGTGATCCACAAGGCCAATGTGGTGCGAAGAAGATTTCCAGATCCAGAGTGTGGCCAGGCGGCACGGACCACCCGTACGGATCAGATAAGAGTGTGGAAAGCCTGGGCTGAATCAGCCTGGCACTGGAAATTACAGTGATGTGTGCAGGACGTGAAATGTTCCCGTCGTCCTCATTCTTTCTGCCCGTAACCACACTGTTCTCAGTAATAGATTTCAGGAGGGGCTTTTTTTCTCTCATCTGTGGTTGTTTATTATTGTTCCAAATGACAGACTGCAGAGTCGGAGCGAGGGAGGGCATTGAAAACAATCATCGTCAAACTCGAGCACACCGACTGTCACTCGCAGGAAAGGCCTTCGGAGTGCTGAGAGAGAGAGAGAGAGAGAGAGACAAACGATTTATGGTGTCTTAAAAGAAAAAAAAAAATCTGTGTGTGGATTTGAACATATATTTTGTAAAGGGTGCATTTACTTATGCAATTGTTGCAGGTGAGAGATCAAAGAGTCTCTGGTTAAAGCCCGGTTCCTTCTGGAGGCCTGGTTACACTGGCACTCTGTGTGTGTGTGTGTGTGTGTGTGTGTGTGTGTGTGTGTGTGTGTGTGTGTGTGTTTTCACCAAACCCAACACCTGAGATGCCAGAGGAACAAAAAAACCCCTGAATTAGCTTAAGGCTTAAAGCCTCTTGGCTGGCGGATCACTCTGCTGTAAGGAGAACTTTCTGAGTTTGACTTCACCGTGCTGAGAGATTAGCAGCGTCACATGGATTTAGTTTGCAACCGCAGCCCATTGAGCAAAGTCAATTTAGTGCAGCAGATCACTGTAAGGGGTTTATACTCTCTTATTCTTTTATTCTGTTATTTATTTAGTGGCCAGCATAAGGATTTTATTCACTGCCCTATATGATTATCCACTTCTTTAATAAAGGAAGAGTCCCTGCTGCTGTGTCTTTGTATGCTTGTTTTTTTTTTTTTTTTTTTGTTCTATGATATTACATTAGCACAAAACTTGAGATGAGATCTGGGATGAACAGATAGACGGCTAGAAGACAGACAGAAGAATAGACAGACAAACTTAACAGACTGATGTACTTGCTTCTTATTACTTACATAGTTGCATAGACCCTATAGATTCTGCTACATCTACACATAATAATATCATTATAAATGTATGTAATTGTAAATTACCTCTGTCTGTCTGTCTGTCTGTCTGTCTATCTTAATGATCTTATCTAACTGTCTATCTTAATGGCCCTTTATCTATCTATCTATCTATCTATCTATCTATCTATCTATCTATCTATCTATCTATCTATCTATCTATCTATCTATCTATCTACAGTCTGTCTGACTGTCTATCTGTCTGATTGTCTATCTTAATGGTCTTATCTGTCTGTCTGTCTCTCTATCTATCTGTCTGTCTGACTGTCTATCTTAATGGTCTTATCTATCTATCTATCTATCTATCTATCTATCTATCTATCTATCTATCTATCTATCTATCTATCTATCTATCTATCTATCTGTCTATCTGTCTATATCTCTCTCTCTATCTGTCTTAATGGTCTCTATCTATCTATCTATCTATCTGTCTCTGTCTGATTGTCTATCTTAATGGTCTTGTCTGTCTGTCTGTCTGACTGTCTATCTGTCTGACTGTCTATCTTAATGGTCTTATCTGCCTGTCTCTCTATCTGTCTGTCTGTCTGTCTGTCTATCTATCTGTCTGTCTGTCTTAATGGTCTTATCTGTCTGTCTGTCTATCTATCTGTCTGTCTGACTGTATCTGTCTGACTGTCTATCTTAATGGTCTTATCTATCTGACCGTCTCTGTCTGATTGTCTATCTTAATGGTCTTATCTGTCTGTCTGTCTCTCTATCTATCTGTCTGTCTGACTGTCTATCTTAATGGTCTTATCTATCTGTCCATCTATCCATCTGTCTGACTGTCTTAATGGTCCTATCTATCTTCTATCTATCTATCTATCTATCTATCTATCTATCTATCTATCTATCTATCTATCTATCTATCTATCTATCTATCTATCTATCTATCTATCTATCTATCTTCTTCTTCTGTCTGTCTGTCTGTCTGTCTGTCTGTCTATCTTAATGCTCTTATCTGTCTGTCTGTCTCTCTATCTGTCTGTCTAAATGGTCTTATCTATCTGTCTGTCTGTCTGACTGTCTATCTTAATGGTCTTGTCTGTCTATCTTAATGGTCTTATGTCTGTCTGTCTATCTTAATGGTCTTATGTTTGTCTGTCTCTCTATCTGTCTGTCTGACTGTCTATCTTAATGGTCTTATCTATCTATCTATCTATCTATCTATCTATCTATCTATCTATCTATCTATCTATCTATCTATCTATCTATCTATCTATCCATCTGTCTCTCTCTATCTGTCTGTCTCACTGTCTGTCTTAATGGTCTTATCTATCTATCTGTCTGTCTGTTGTTCTGTCTGTCTATCTATCTATCTATGCTTGAGTTATGAAATACTACTTACTGAGTTATTGATTTATATTTCCTCCTTCCTCACTTCCTTAGTTATTTAAGTCTTACTGATTTATAGACTGACTTTCTTACTTACGTCCTTACTGAATCACTTCCTACTTTACTCACTTACTTACTTTTTAGTTATTTACTCACTTTTTTCTTAAATACTTACATTCTTAATGAAATACTAACTTAATTACTTAATGCTCTTCTGTCTTTATTTATACTTACCTACTTACCATAAAGTTGTTTTCGGCTGCTCCCCGTCGGGGTCACCACAGCAGACCCACTGGTCCGCACAACAACTTTTACACCGGGTGCCCTTCCTGACGCAACCCTCCCATTTTTCCGGGCTTGGGGCCGGCACTGCATCTAGTGGCTGAGGTTGAGGCATTGGCTGGGATTTGAACCCGGGCCTTCCGCATGATTGATGAGAACCCTACCGCTGAGCCACCAATGCCCCATACTTACCTAATTACCATAAATGCCTGTATTACAGAATTGCTTATTGAATTCCTTCACTACTTGCTTTACTTACCTATTTACCTTAATTAATATACTTATTAATATAAAAAATATTTTTCTTATCTATTGACTGACTTCTTACGTCTATACCGTTCTTATGTACTTCCTGAATTACTTGTATCTTAATTACTTATACTTATTTACTTACTTTATTCCTACTTACAGTACATATTTACTACATTTCTGAATGACTTATTTCTTACTTCCTTATTTACTTTTTACTTGCATATTATTTATTTACTGACTTATTTGTACTTGCGGTATTTACTTATTCCCTCACTCACTTTACCTACCTATGTAACATGTCATGTTGAGCAGATGCACTCGGCCCCAGCCGCTCGACCCACGGGATACAGAGTTTCTCATGCACTTTTCTGGCAGCAAGCTTGAGAATGTAGGAGGCTGCAATCTGATTGGCTTTCACACCTACAGTTAGTGGTAAGTAATCGTGCATGCTTGCTGACAGTCGACAGGAAATAAGATGTAGTTGGTCACCTGCCATGTCAGTTAAATAACCTCTTTCTGTGAATGTAGGCAGCTTTTGGCAGCATTTACTTCTGAAAAGTACCAGACTCCAAGCAGTCTGGCTTGTGTGATTAAGCACACAATGCATGCAAATATGCAAAAACAAGCTGGAGGTTAAGGAAGATTCGTTTGATTCAATCTAACTGGTAGAATGTTTGCAAACAGAATTCATTTTTCGAGTGTTTATTTGCTGGCTTTACTGACTGGCCTTGGGCTGATTAACTGACACTACTAGCGGCTACGACGTTGCTGGTGCTGTTTGGTTAAGTTATGTGAGGTTCCGTAGCTAGCGTTGACATCTCACAGCTCTAGAGCTCTATCTTGAGCTTGTTTTTTAGGTCTGAGGTTTATCTTGCATGTCCTTGCTGAGTCTCCTTCAGTTTTCCTCCTACTTAGCCTTTAGATCGACGCTAAATTTGATCTACTTGCACGTAGGTTCATAAAAAAACCCCATCCTGGTTGTGTCCATGTTTAAATATATCCATTTATCATTCCACTTAGCTAGATGATTCCTAGCTGATGATTAGACAGAAAGTGTGCTATAAAAAGAGTTATAAAGAATTTTCACAGAAATCTTTATCTTTATTTATTTGTTTCCATTTGATTTCAAACAAATAATAATAATTAAAAAAAAAAAGGTACTAGTGTAAACCACCTTGTACACTGTCTACATCTGACAGCTTAAAGACTTTTTGTGGTGGAGGTTAAGGCTTTGGCCTGATCAGAAGGGTGTGAGTTCAAATCCCGGCATCACCAAGCAACAACAGTCGGGATCTTGAGCTAGATTTAGTCACAAGGATAAATGTGTCTTTCAAAGGATTAAACAGAAATATAATCCTTACTGGTTCTACAACACAACTGCTTCAGTAAGTGAGAACTACTGACCATCCAAAATAAGCCTTTTTTTAAATTTTTTTTCTCAAGAGTGTAACCTTAACCTTAAAGTTTTTCTTCCGTCACATGATTTGTCACATGATTCGTTCCATGATTCGTTCCAAAATTGTTAAGATCGAGAGATCCTTTCGCTGGCAGTCAGAACCCTGAGGTTAAAACAATTCTTTATCTCTGTATGTCAGTAACTCGTACTCAATTAAAGAAGTTATTTTCTGAAAGATAGAAGTGCAACCTGAGAGGTGAACTTTTTCAGGAGCAATTGAATTTTTGGACCCGGCATCGCTCGTCACCGTAAAGCTGATGAGGCCTCTTTAGCTAAACACTGCAACACTATCCGAGTTCTCCGTCCTCGCATGGAGCGTACGCTCACATTTCACTGTTGATTTAATAGAAATGGTACAGGATGGATTTGGGGATATTTCATTAATCTTCCTTTCCTTTCACTGGGGAGGAAATTGAACCAAACAGAACTCAAAACTTTGCTCCACTATTGTGCTCTGGGCTGCCAATGAATTTTTTTCTCTCTCTCTCTCTCTCTCTCTCTCTCTCTCTCTCTCTCTCTCTCTCTCTCTCTCTCTCTCTTCCCAATCTTTCTTTCTTTGGCAATGTAGAGCTCCATTAGTCACACACATTCCTGTGAAATCTCTCATTCACTCTACTGCCTCATTGCCCATTTACAGCAGGTGCAAACAAAATCACCCCATTTATTTATTTACTTACTTATTTACTTACTTACTTTCTTGCTTGCTTATTTATTTATTTACTTACTTACTTATTTACTTATGTATCTATTTACGTACTCGCTTATTATTTATTTATTATTTAAACCTGTCCCACTTTACTACACCTACACTTTAAAAATCATTAAAAAATCATATTATTTGAGCTTTGAAGTGTATGTATGTGTAATATATTTATATATATATATATATATATATATATATATATATATATATATATATATATATATATATATAAAAAAAAAATATACAACCCCCCCATTTTAGTTCTGTTATATTTACTCAATCCTGCTCACTGAACCACTGTTTAACAGGAAGGTCAACCAGAAGTTGACAAAAAATATCATCCATATTTTTAACAAGAAAAGTAAGTTCTTTCAGTATTTTTTTTCTTTTTTTTTTCTTTTTTTTTAATCACTTTTAGTGATGTATTAAATTCATTTAAAACTTTAAATTTTAAACAATAAAGGAATAAATTGAAATTTGAATTGTATATTTTATGTCTTGAATTTTTCCTTTAAAAAGCTGCTTTGTTCATTTCCATTGTTAAGTGTGCTATATAAATGAAATAGAATTAATTTGATCTTCGAAAGTACAATAATGTAATTCAATTAATATATTGAAAGTACATTTTTAATTGTGAAAAAAATGTTAAATGTGTTATTAGAATAACAGTGTCCTCATGACAGTAGAATGGATGCCATTTAAGCGCAATAAAAAAAAAAAGAAAGAATTAAAAAAAATAATGACAAACAAATAAACTGATTTTTTTTATTATTATTTATTATAACTTAAACCATTGTTTTATAAATTTCATGAGCGATTAAATGTGGCCTAATGTTGAAAAAATTTCTTTTTTTTTTTTTTTTACAGCTAAAATAATGTTTTTATAAATATTCACTTTCAGTGTTTTAAGACTTAAGAAATGTAATCATGCATAATATAATTTTCTTCCTATTCTTTGGATGGTAAAATGTATGATGAGAACCTCATAAAAAAACAAAAAAAAAAACAGTGACTGTAACGACAAACACGAAACATTTCCTTGTTTTTTTTTTTGGTTTTTTTAAACTTAAATGCAGTTTGTTCTGATTGAATTAGCTTCTGATAAAAATCTAGCGGAGTCGAGCGCCAACAGCAACACACTAAAAGCAGTCTAATTCAATAGCTTGTAGTTTGGGGCTGTTTCAGGGTTTCCTGCAGTTGTCCTTATGAGCAACTTGGGTTTTTTTTTTTTTTTTTTTTTTACTGTAATTGAGCGATACACATTTTCAGCCTGGATTCACGTGATTGAGAAAACGTGTCCACTGAAATAGACAACCGGAAATAAAGAAATCGATACAGAAACAAATACGTATAAGACCTCATCGATCATGAGAGATAACTTGAGCAAACATCCAGCCGGGGAGAATCGGGAATGAACCCTTCCATGAACCTTTCTGAGAAGGAATTTAAAAAAAAGTAGCTTCTTTGCTTCAGGGCAAAACATCGACAAGTTCTCGGGTCAGAAGCAACATTAATATGTGCTTCCAGGATTATTGAATTACGTTTATGATACATTTCCTGAGAGTACCCTTGCTTTTTCAGGAAAAAAACAAATCCTCCTTCTCCTCCATGCTCTAGTTACAGCTAATGAGGGTAATTATTGAATAGCTTAACTGTAATGCTGCATAGATTCTCCAGCTTCAATAGGGTTAATACTCGAGCGTATCAAGACAGGATTAGGGCCTAGTGTACACAACAAACGGGACAACTGGAGAGTTTTGAGGACAAAATATGTGGCTAATTCCATCCTGTCAACAGTGGATATTAAAGATTATTACCCGGCACGTCGGGTTCTTCGTAAACGACAATGGTGGCAGTGTTTAATTCAATCTTAATTTCCAGAGGCAACAGAAAAGCCTGTGAAAAGGTATCATATTAACGTAAAGCTCTCTAACCTCATTATGGCATTATGAAGTTTCTGTTAGCTTAAAGTTTTAAGGACGTTTGCACCAAACATGAGCATGTGCATCATGATATTACAAAAGAAAACATTTTTTTGTGCGTATGTATGTTAAACAATTAATTGTGTTACTGTAAAAAAAATAAAAATAAAACAAATCTAGAAAATTCTTTTGAAGCAAGTTAGCGAATACGTAATGAACCTGCTGACATGACGATCCTGTGGTGAATCGTAACTCGGGGTCTTTAGCACCTGCGCTGGATTAACCTGCGCTGGACCACCAGCAGCTCGGGCTGGAGTTAAGCTTTCAGATTGAGTTACTGCTCCATGTTAGCCATGTTAGTCCAGGTGCTCGCCGTCCTTCCTCCTCGTGTCCAACAATATGGTTCTGTGTTAGCAATCACTGCCGAATTATCCGACGTATCTGAAGCTAATTTAACCGTGCTGCTGCTTCTTCTCCTTCTTTTCTTTCTTTTTTTTTTTTCACTGATGTTATTCATCCGGGCTTGTTGTGCATGTGCTACACTTTACATGCACATTACGCCTGAAGTGCAGTCATATGGTGGCCTCCAAGTGCACAAACGTCCCAACAAACCAATGACACGACAGCAAAAACGCAAAACAGAACGATAAATCCTAAACACACTAGCACGACAATAAAAGGAAACTAAAAACACGACAGCAAAACCAACAAAAAGGGAACAGACAACAGAATAACTAAAAACAGAACAATAAATGATGAACAATAAAAACACATCAGTTTACATCAAACTGCAGAACAGAGATACAACAACAAACCTGAAAACACAACAGCAAATTTATTAACACAACAGGAAATTGCGAGCAACAACAAATAAGTGAAAAACAGAACATAAACATGTGAAAGTTCAACAGCAACTTCAGAATCACCCATTTTTTCTGTTTTGTTTCAGAATTTCTTGTTGTGTTTTTGGTTTGTTAATATGTTTTCCGCTTATGGGTCGCTGTACATTTCAGGAATTCTTCTTAATCTCTAAAGATAAACAGCGAATTGACTTTGTTTCATGGTTCATGGAGCATGTAAACAGCATTTTATCCTGTTTTTGTTTTTTTTCCCTTTTTAATTGAACAGTAAAATAGGAGCCTGCCTCATGGCAAACACATTTGGAGCTTGGAGCGGTCCATGGTGTACAGTGCAAAGGAGCATAATGACATCTAGAAACACCTATATGAATACAGTAGGTACTAAATTGAATGCGTTAGGCAGCCAATCGAATGCAGCTTGTAGTGATTCGAATGCAGTAGGTACTAAATCGATTGTGTTGGGTAGTGATTTGAATGCAGTGGGTTTAATTGAATGCAGTTGGTGGTGATTCAAATCCATTAAGTACTGAATCGAATGCAGCCAGGAGGGAATCAAATGCAGTAGGTAGTGATTCAAATGCATTAGGTAGTGAATCGAATGCAGTAAGTAATAAGTCAAATGCAGTGGGCTGAAGCAAATGCAGTAGCTAGTGAATCAAATGCAGTTGGTAGTGATTCTTATACAATAGGTACTGAATCGAATGCAGTAGGTAGTGATTCTTTTGCATTAGGTACTCAATCAAGTGCACTAGGCAGTCAATCGATTGCAGCTTGTAGTGATTCGAATGCAGTAGGTACTAAATCGAATGTGTTAGGTAGTGATTTGAATGCTTTAGGTAGCGAATCAAATGCAGTGGGTTTAATCGAATGCAGCTGGTGGTGAGTCGAATCCATTAAGTACTGAATCGAATGCAGCTGGGAGGGAATCGAATGCAATATGTAGTGATTCAAATGCAGTGGGCTGAAGCGAATGCAGTAGTTAGTGAATCAAATGCAGTTGGTAGTGAATCAAATGCATTAGGTAGTGATGCTCATACATTAGGTACTGAATCGATTGCAGTAGGTAGTGAATCAAATGCATTAGGTAGTGATTCTTATGCATTAAATACTGAATCGATTGCAGTAGGTAGTGAGTCAAATGCATTAGGTAGTGATTCTTATGCATTAGGCACTAAATCAAGTGCACTAGGCAGTCAATCGAATGCAGCTGGTAGTGGTTCGAATGTGTTATGTAATGATTTGAATGCTGTAGTTAGTGGGCTGAATTGAATGCAGTGGTTAGTGAATCAAATGCATTAGGTAGTGATTATTATGCATTAGGAAATTAATCGAATGCAGTGGGTACTGAATTGAATGAAGTAGGTAGTGAATCGATTGCAGTTAGTAGTGAATTGAATGCATTAGTTACTGAATCAAATGCATTAGTTACTGAATCAAATGCATTATGTAGTGATTAGAATGCATTGGGCATAGAACCGAATGCTGTAGCCACGTAGGTAGTGAATCACATGTAGTAGGCTGAACTGAACGAATTAGGCAATGAATCGAATGCAGTAGCCAGTGAACTAAGTAGGTAGAGATTTAATGCAGTAGGTGCTGAATCAATGTGTACTGAATCAATGTGAATCGATGCAGTAGGTAGTGAATCGAATGCAGTTAGTAGTGAATCAAATGCTGTACACTGTACACACAGGTACTGTCAAAGTATTTGGGATGCAATTTTTTCTTTTCATTTATTTATTTTTATTGTCTTCTAAACATAACCTGTCTTGTGTACACACCTTAACATTAAATGTAACTATAAATGGACAAAAATTCTCAATCAGAACTTTAAGTTAACAAATTGTTGGGATATCAGTGGAATAAGACACATCAGAAGGTGATGTTATTTGGTACAACATGTTCCAAGTAACTCAAGATGAGCCGCGTCACAGCACGTCGACTTGCTGTGGATTATTTTCCATTTTAACAGCACGTCATGTTGTGAGTCGTTCCTTACTTGGAAAGAAAAAAAAAACATGACAGTTCCTTAGTGTTTAGGACATCATATTAAACAGGCATAATAACGCATCAACTCGGCAATCTCGGGAAATTAAATGAAAAATGAAAGAAATTACCATGTCGCTAGACGTTAAGAGGCCTGAGCTAAGGCTGTAAGATGCTACATTCGATTCATTTGTGTCAGGCCCGGACCTCGACTCGCTTGATGGAATGATTCTAGGTTCTATTATGATTCTGCCAAGTCTCGCGGCCATTTTAACATTTCTGCGATCTCTCTGTGCTCTTTTCAAAAGCAGGCTGACGTGAGATGGAGATGGCGATGGAGAGGGATGGAGATGGGGGTGGGGAGGGAGAGAGAGAGAGAGAGAGAGAGAGAGAGAGAGAGAGAGAGAGGGAGAGGGAGAGAGGGAGAGGAGAGCAGGTTTACATTTTCCTCTCAAATGCATGAATGTGTCTCCGAGTCTCGTCTTGACACGCGGTCCAGATAACAGGCCTCAGAGTGCACTTCAGGCTCAGTGATGCCTCCGATGCTTTTAATCAGTAATTGCTAGGACAGTGTGATGGCTTCGCGCTGTAACTAATGATTGATACTCAGCCTCTTTCACACCCGCTGACATGTGCTCGCCGTGAACTCTTCGGGAAGTTTCATGCTAAAAGTAAAGAAAACCATTTAAGTAGAAAATGGCTACGGATGGCTAAATTGCCAGGTTCGGGGTGATCGTCCAAAAGCTGCCGTGTTTGTGATTCCTATAAGAATTACACACTCAAAAAAAAACAAAAAAACCCCCAGACAATTCATTTCATTGGCAGCAGCAAGAAAAATATCTTTACACTTCTTTTGAAATCTAAAAATGTCATTGTACTACAAACAGGAGCTGTTTCTTAGTTTCCTTACACATGCACGGGTCTGTAACTCCAGAATTATTGGCACCCTTCATGAAAATAAGCTAAAAATGTGTCCTGGGTGATATGCGACACTTCCATTATGTGCCATTTTGAGCTTAAACCTACAGGGATGGTGTGTAGCTTTATATGAGTGCAGCATTTCTTTTTTTCCAAGCAAAACATTTTTCCTAAATGGAACGAAAACACTTGAAAATGATCGGAAAGAATAACAGCGCTAAGCCTCTTTCTGTAACGTGTAACAAGGTAGGGGAGACTTTAGACATTTTAGACGGACTAGAGTTTATACCTTCATCCTTTGTGCACAAAATTTTTGTGAATTATTCCAGAATTATTGGCACCCTAATGAAAAAAAGGGTACACATAAATGACTTACTGTGCCACAAGTGACATTTTGTGCTATTAGATTTATATCAGCGTGTCATTTTCCAGGCATTTTTTCCCTGTAAAACCCAGGTTTTAAAAATTATTAATATATTAATTAAATTATTAGAATATTAATGAATGTCCATTAATATTCTTAGCAATCATTAATTCAGTTATATTTTTAACAGTGTTAAAACCTTGTTTAATAAATGTAAAATTTATGTCCTTCTTATTTGTGGTGAATAATTCAAGCCTTTTTTTTTTTATTTAAATGAATTCCACTATCTATAAGCCTCCACCATACAGTATTATACACACACACATATATATATATAGTGTCATGCTGTGTGACATTAATTTTTATTAAATTTAAATGTAAAATGCATGCATTTTGGTAATAATAAAAAAAAAATGGATAAAAATGCAATTTTCCCTGCAGTGATTTCATTCATTAGCCTTAATGATTAGTTATATGTATATGGCAACCAAACAATATATTTAATTAAATACCATTTATTGTCATATACCTTGAAAATATAGATTTGTAATCGGAGTAAAAACAGGGTTAGCTGAACTGAATTGAAAGTTTACTGAAATATTTTATATTTTATATTTTAATCCTTTCTTTAGAATAATAATGTTAATATTTCAGATATCTTTATGGTGGGGTCAGGGGGTGGAGTCAGTGCTCATGTACAGAATCATTACTTTCCAGGGGTTATGATGGATCTTTTTTAGTAAGGTCGTCACCTTCTTCTGAAGCTTTTTAAACTCAGCCTGTGGGGTCTTAGAAAACACACTGTAGAGCCGGCACACACACACACACACACACACACACACACACACACACACACACACACACAAACACTGTATGACAGCTCAGACATGAACAATAAATACACAATCTGCAGCGGCACCACTCTGCAGTGATGGATTAGATTTGGTCCTTTTTAATCCAGCGCGGTCTCGCCCTCACCTCGCTGTCCCTGCTCAAATACACAGGAAATAAACACACTGCAGTCTGGCACCGGGCAACGCTGAGGCTGCACCTCCGTCTAGCGCTCCACACACACAAAGTGCATAAATATTGGCACCTTGTCTGGAAATAATCAAAATGAATAACACGGCTATACTTTTAAGATTAAACATATGGGAGTGTGGTATAGTTTTGATTTTATCTATCTATCTATCTATCTATCTATCTATCTATCTATCTATCTATCTATCTATCTATCTATCTATCTATCTATCTATCTAATCAATCAATCAATCAATCAATCAATCAAGTAATCAAGTGAGAGAGAGAAAGAGAGATAGTGAGAGCTTGACCTGCTTGAAACTGACCTGTTTGAGCTGGGGGCTCGAAAAATATTGGCACCCACTCTGGAAATGGGGGAATTTTTATTTCTAGAAATATATAATAAATAGTTATGACTCTAGGAATGCAGTGATTAGTACAGTCTATTTACAGTCAGTTTTGGAGAATGGCTATGGGAATTTGCCCATTTATATCAGGTGAGGAGGCTTGGGGCAGAATCTGGAAAGTGTTCAGTGGGTTTGATGTCAGAGCTCTTTGCAGGACAAACCATGTCTTCATAGAGATCTATCATCAACTCTATAAGTATTCCATAAATATCCTTTCTGGATATTACAAAAATGATATATGGAGTGATATCTCTATCAATTCCAAACAAGAGCTTTGTTATATTTTGAAATTAAACAATGCTGAAGTCTTGTCTTATCTATCTATCGATCTATCTATAGCGATCAGATGAGTGAGAACCCTTTTCTCCATCCTCTCTCCCACATTTCTCCCACATTCTTCATTTTTCTTTCATCGGTTTGTTTACACCGGTTAGGAAACGGTTACATTACAAAGTCCGCTTTGATTCGCTGCATTAAGCTAGATTTGAGAGATCAGGCCCATGGCATATAATGTGTGTGGTGCCATAAAGATGGCGGCGTGTTGAGGCTCCATTGTAGAGGCCTGTCAGTGTGTGAGCGCAGAGCCTCCATTTAGCCTCAGTGATTGACTGCAGCTATTCAGGCTGTAAGTGCTGCCTTCACACCTCTTTGGAGGCTTTTCATTTCAGATGGCCATCTCAATTTTGCCAATCCTTTTTTCCTGTCTCCTTTCAATAGCCACTTTGAAATACATACATAAAAATAGTAAATAATAAAAAATAAAAGGTGCCATTTATTATTTTTTTTCCTCCTTCATCTGGAATTATAGGGAAGGCAAAGTGCATAAAAGGGATGAAATGTTTACATATAAAAGGAATACAGGCCAATCTACATCGACAATGATAATCAAGCTCTGGCCTCAGAAAGCTTCCTGTGTAATGATTCATGTACTTGATTTTTAGGTGTTTGATATCACATATGACAGAAAATTCCTGCGGCTTTTAGGTCAGCTTGGCTTAATGTTAACTTTTAATACGATTACAAATAATGCACGTCTATGTATCTATGTAGGTACGGTGAAAGGTTGATTAAATATAATATAAGGAAGGAAGAAAATGTAAATTCTGAATAAATTCCAAACCTCTTGTTTTGCTTTATAGTCCTCATAAAAAAAGCTTAAACAATCATAAACAATTCTACAATTTCTTTTTCCCATTTTGTAGATTAAAAATATCTAAGAATATATATATATATATATATATATATATATATATATATATATATATATATATATATATATATATATATGTGTATATGCATCCATTTATAAGTCTGTTTATCTATTTAGCTCCCATAGGAATAAAATGTGTGTGTGTATGTATATATATGTATATATATATATATATATATATATATATATATATATATATATATATATATATATATATATATATATATATATATTATTATTCCTATGGGAGCTAAATAGATAAACAGATTCATAAATGGATGCATATATGTCTCCTTATATATATAATATATATTCTTATATAGGTGATGTGTTGCTTTCCCTATTTTCTGGAATTTTCACATCCATTATTCATCCTTATATGTAGACATATATGCATCCATTTATAACTCTGTCTATCTATTTAGCTCCCATAGCTATTTCATGCGTTTCTACATTACACTTTTTTCCTGATTCATCCATTACCCTTAATCTAAATCAATTTTGCTTTAAAGTCAGAGTCATTACCATAATAACAGCTTTTCCTTCACACTGTACTCATACTAGAACTTACAACCGGGACAACCAGTAAACAGTCATCATGAGCCTCAGGTGTAAAATAATAAAATTATCCATGATAAAAGGAGCGACTTGATTAGTGTGGATCCCTCAATACCTGTAGGTGCAATCTGAACTTCCTGTGCATGGCAACACACAGCTCCTTCCTGCTTAATGAGATTGTTTATCAAGTAGCCTAATACGTCTGTTTTCAGACTTTGCTAATGGGCGCTGTGTGTGTTTATTAGAGGTGTGTTGAAGTGAACACGGGCGATTTGCAGCAGCTGAAAGGGGGAGAGAGAGGGGTGTAAGGGGGTAAAAACCCAGCCTAATCTCCTCTCTGCATTAATCTATCTTCCCCCATTAAGAGTCGTGTCACACCGAGCGCTTTACAAATAACACACCCCATTAGGATTCATTTAAGCAACACACACCTTCATAACCTGGAGAGATAAACACCAGCAGGCGATAAGTAATAAGTAAGTAATAAGTTAAGTAATAGAGAATACTGAAATCACAATTCACATTCAAATTACAACAAAAAAGGTTGTGTTTATTGTTGTGTAGATTTATAATGATTTTACACGCGTGGGCATAAATAGAAGTATTTTTTTTTTTTTTTTTTTTTTTTTTTTTTTTTTTTTAGATTAAAGCTTTAAAGTGACACTAAACGCACTTTTTCTTGGTTAAAGATACGGTACTAAAGGTGCTAAAAGTCTACTATTAAAGGTAGATAAAAAAACATAAATTCTGTAGAAAAACTGGAGGTCTGTGTAAACATTTTGCGTCCACTTTAAATGCCGGAAGCAAATTATTATTTATAATTTTTATCGACGCAAAATGGATCTTATGAAGCGTACAACCAGAATACTTTAGATATTTAAGGTTGTACTCAAAATATGTACCTTATTATATTTATAAGGTACAAAAAAAATAAATAAATAAAGCATAAAGGTACCATAAATATACCATTTGATAAATTATTTATTTTTGCTGCAAGGAAAGGTATAGATTATTTGTGTTTGTATTCTTGTACTTCTATTTTCTGACACACAAACACTGGTGGCATCTTTTTTTTATTAATTAAATTTAAAAAATAATATATATAAAGCGCATTAAAAACAATGAAGGGTTCTTCTTCTGCGTCTACTTATTTTTTTTTAATTTTATTTATTAATTTATTTATTTCTCATTTTGCGCACGTTTCGTATCCTGCATCAGTCACTTGTGAAAGGTTTCGCCAAAAAAATTCCATCCAAATCCAAAATAAGTCATCAGCCATAAGTTTAACGATGCAAATAAACCAGACTAACATGTGCACTTAAACCTTAACAACATACCTAATCGCTCTAAATTATTAATTTCCTCCAAATGTTTGGTGCGCAAAGAGCTTTTATTACCCATCAGCACCATAATCCAATTATCCGTCCTCAATACACAAGCTTGTTTTCACACCTTTGAGTGTTTGTGCATGTGCTAAACCCCAAAAACCTAAATCCAGAATGTCCAAGCTGTACAGAAAGTCAGAGGTGTGTGTGTGTGTGTGTGTGTGTGTGTGTGTGTTATACCCCTCCGGCGGATATGCAAGCAAAAAAAAAAAAAAAAAAGGAAAACTCCTTCTCTGACGTCAGAGGGGTATAAAAAAGGCCAAAAGGGGAAATTCAACTGGAGCGCAAAACACGAGCCTGTACACACACTCACACACTCACACACTCGCACAGTGCTGCTTTTGGAAATTTATTTCAGCAAAAATGAGGAGATCTATCGGAGTCTGATTTCGGATCCGTAAACTTTCCCGACTTTAGGTATTGCATTTTTTTTCTGTCTTTTTACGCACTGCATAGGCTTTTCTGCTCTCGCCTTTACTTGAAAGCCTTTACTTGTTTTATTTCACTTCTTTATTTCTTACTTTTATTCTCTGCTGCGTGTTTTTAGGCGCTCTCCGTTCTCTCCGTATTGTTTTTTTCCCCCACAAACTCCCGGTGCGCTCTGCGTGATGCCCGCTGGCATGTTCAGCATCGACAGTATCCTGGCCGGCAGAGCTGGCAGAGCTGGCCGAAGTACGCGAGCAGGCTGTAAGGACTCTCTCCTGCTCAGTGGGGATGAAGGGCCGCTCCTCTTCCCCGGTTTGACGGATTCATTGGCAGCCGTGGCTCCTGATTACAGCGGAGTGTATTCAGCCCGGATACCGGCGTACAGCTCCTACTGCTACGGCGCGAACGCGGCACCGAGCTGCTGCCCTGGATCCTTACCGAGTCAGTGTCCGTGCATGCCAACAGGTAAAGCACCAACAACTCTTATATTTATTAAAAAAAAAAAAAAAAAAATATATATATATATATATTTGTCATAAAGTTAATATAAAAATAAATTCACTAAACTGTACATTTCCCTGTCGCTCAAGTTAGGACTTATTTTCAGTATGTTTCCTTGAACAGCTAATGTGCATGCAGTGCATCATCAGTGCTAAACATTCAGAATTATGTAGAATTAATTATTTGTAAGGTTTTCAGCTTTCACCGTGCAATTATTTTCTTAAATACAAGACATAAATACAAACATGCGCCATTTTCCTGAGAATGAGGAGGAATATACAGGCTCTTCTACTACTTTAAAGCGTAAATGAACTACATAATCACTTCCTTGCACAAGGTTCACATGTCTTTGAGTTTGTTCCATTAAAGAAAAATAGTTCAGTTATTCTATACACTATCAGCTACACTGTCAGGGAAGTGGACAATACCTTTCCTTGTCCCTGGGGTGAGAACATGAATTTTACATCTTTGGTATCTTATGTATGATTTCTTTTTTTTTTTCTTTTAAACCGATGTGTGGTGTACTTTAATGCGTGTCTCTTAAAATACAGCAAACAAACATAAAGGTACATTATGTGCACTATATCCTGTTGAAGGGTATGTGTATTAAATATACAGGTTGTGCAAACATCAAGGTGCCAAATGTACTCCCCCCCCCCCCCAGGAGTGTATAACATCCATTATTATTTTATATTGTACGTTTAAGACAATACTTATATTAGAGACACAAGCAATTTGTCTCAAAGCATGAAAGCTTATTTGAAATTGGAGGCATTACAGTAAAGCGTATTAACTGTACCCAAACGGGCCGAGGTTTATATTTCTATACAAAAAAAACCACACACACAATTTCATTACTGGACTTTCATTAATGGAAAAAAGTTTTTAAAATTGCCAGAATATCTAAATCGTGTGTGCGACAATATCTATAGAGGTCAATCCAACACTTTTGCGTTTTTAGATTGTAGATCATTTAAAATAAAAAAAAAAAATAAAATAGACGCACATCAGCCTCGTACTCCATTGCTTGTTTTATTAATTTTTTCTCACAGAAGTAAAAAAAAGAAAGAAAAGAAAAACTTTGCGTGGATCTTGTACCTAAAGGCCGCATATGAGAATAGTGAGAATTTTTAAGTGCAACTTTAATACTCTTTACTCAAATGCGTTAAACCTGTGTCTATGCTGTAGAAGTGGGTTTTTTTTTTATTAATATTTGTGTGTGTGTGTGTGTGTGTGTGTGTGTGTGTGTTGCGCATTTACCTGTCAAACCATTTTCGACAAACACACATCCCATAAATCCTTAAAAAGGGGTTAAACTTTCTTTTTTTTTTTTTTAACAAACAAAACATTTTAGTTTACCGAGTTTCAGCTTCTTACTCATACCGACTCAATGAATAATAAAGCCCCAGTGAGTGCAGACTAATGGATGCATTGCATAATCAGTGTTGTCAGCAATAATGTAGGCCTCATAAACTCGTAGTGTGTTCTATTTCTCCTTTAAAAATTTCGACTTCACTGCAACTCAAACGCCATGATTATACAACTACTCCTTTTATACAGCCAGTGAGGTAAGAGTCACCAACTTGATGAACTCGTCCTCTAGCACTTCATAAACTGACGAGGTGTGTATGAAGCTCCAGAGATCTTGAACCTGTTTCAGCTTCTACATGAACACGATGCGGTTCTACAGATCCTGATAAATCACACGTGTGATCGTCATCGATGTGTTTCGAGTTTGCTTACAATACAACGCAAGGGCTGAGGTTGCCTTGTTTGACGATTATAACATGTTGGAGATGAGAGTGGGCGTTCACTTGAAAGCCAGGAAACAGGAAGCAAATGCTTTCAAAGACGATCAGCTTTAGTAATGGAACATTTCTTGTACAAATGATGCCTGTTTCAGTTGGATGTGGCACATTCACACCTTTATGTGTATTAGCCAGTTTAGCCAGCCACATTGCTTTAAGAAGACCTTACGTTAGGATATGTTCTTTCCTTCCTGGACAAATGTACCCTACTTTTGGGTTAAAATATTATTTAAAATATTGCGCAATAACTCCAACACGTGATATTACCAAGACTAATAGCTTTATAAAGAATTCGTGGTCTTTTCCTGGCGTGTGTGTGTGGGTGTGTGTGTGTGTTTTCCAATCATTTAATTATTTATTATCTGTGTGTGTTATGGACTTGCATTTAATTGGCAACTTACATACACATGCGATTGTCTTTTCCCTCATAACCTTTTTCTCTTTGATTGTTTAGAGAATTAAGTCTATTTTGGTGAACTAGATTTGAAATAAATAAAAAATAATGCATTAAAACCAAATGTTTAAAACACACCAACAGCTTTAGAAACGAATCTTTGCCTTTGAAATGTCTGTTTTTAAAATACAGGAGAGTTAAACGCTGTGCAAAGCAATGTCATGATTTGGTAACGCAATAGTTTATTTGAATATATATATATGTATATTAATTTTATTTATTTATTTATTATTTTTGCATTAATATATAAGTATCTATCTATCTATCTATCTATCTATCTATCTATCTATCTATCTATCTATCTATCTATCTATTTTTTCTTATATATTAATGCAAAAATAATAAGTAAATAAATAAAATGATGTGCTCATAGTCAACTCGATGCTTGTATATTAATTCCGTCTTCTTCTTCTTCTTCTTATTCTTCCTCTTCCTCTTCTTCTTCTTCTTCTTCTTCTTCTTCTTCTTCTTCTTCTTATTAATCCGAATAACTTCCGAACGTTACGCATTACAAATAATACTTTATATTACAGTAATAAATACATTTTAAACGATACAAAAATACAATGCAATTATTTATTTTCAGTTCATATTTATTTATGCAACTCTATGAAATTGTGTTGTTTTTCTTTTATATTTTATAGACTATCTATGACAAAATACAAAAGTAACTCAAAATACGTTAAGTGTATAACAGTGACGTCAGCGGCGGCATTTAAAAAAATATATATATATTTATGGTTATTTATTCATTTATTACAAATTTAGCTTTTTGGAATGTACTTTAATACAAATAATGACCAAAAAAAAAAAATTGTATATATATTTCCCTCGGCGCATATTCGTGTCTATGCTGATGCCATGTAATATATAATTAATTAAGCTAAACTATTTCTGAGAAACCTTCACAATTAACCTGTGTATTCACACACTATGCTCTGTGTATGTGTGTGTGTGTGTGTGTGTGATAACTGCTATAATAACGGAATGTAAACAATAATTAAATATAAATATCTTTTTTCGTCTAGTGTACGACAGCCCTGGCTCGGTGCTGATGTCCCCGGTTCCTCCTCCTCACATGATGTCCTACATGTCCATGTCCCCTTTGGCCCCTCTGACCCCCCTGAGCTCGGTGTCCCGCGCAGAGCTGCAGCTCCTCAATCAGCTGCACTGCAGGAGGAAGCGGCGACACCGCACCATCTTCACCGACGAGCAGCTCGAAGCACTCGAGGGCCTTTTTCAGGAGACGAAATACCCGGATGTGGGTACGAGGGAGCAGCTGGCCCGAAAAGTGCACCTGCGCGAGGAGAAGGTGGAGGTGAGGACAAAGGACAGATGTTTCTAGAAGGTTTTACTTTATGGTTTCAGAGTTTAAGCAGAGATCGCTTTTCTTTTCCGATCCTGATCCTGAAACCTAAAGTATCGGCTTCAGTTCGATTTTTGTGTTATGTGAACAACTGCTAAGCTTTAAACACTTTAAAATACATGCATGAAGTAGATCACAAATGTAATGCATGTAATAAAATAGAAAATAAGCTTGAAAAATAATGGAAAAAAAAAAAAATTCTAATAAAAAAATGCAGTCAAGTCTAATCAAACGGCATTTTTGTTACAGAAATGGATAAAAATATAGATTTTTCCATTTAATATCAGATCCACATTTTCTTCCCTGGTATCAATATTGATCAATATTGATCCTGAGTATCAGATTAGTGCCATAGATTTTAAGACTTATCAACTTATATAGTGAAATAAAATTGACTAGTAGTATATAAAAATGATAATGCGTAGAATGAAATCACGTTAAAAAAATAGAATTATGTGCACAGATGCAAAGATTTGTCTTAGGTTTGCAGTACACATTTAATAAATAAATAAATAAATAAATAAATAAATAAATAAATAAATAAATAAATACGTTACCAGACTGTACCTCTGGGTGATACACTTATCTGTTGTATCTTCAACAAGCCTAATTCACATGTAAACGTAGATATAGCGTCAATAATGAAACAAAATGGAGTAAAGTTCGCTTTTGTAGGTGCAAAGGTACTAAAGGTACGCACGGCTAACTTCCTGCACCTTATTCCGTTTGCATTATTTCAACCTTTTTATTTCGGAATTATTTTTTTTTTCCGAATTAAAATGTTTTGTTTTTTTTTTTGTTTGTTTTGCGTATCTTCAGTTATTTTGTCTTTTTTAAGTGCGTGTGATTTTTACCGGGCCACTGAGAGTGCTCAAGACTTCATTACATTGCGCAATATGCGTAACACCACCAACAACGATAATAAACCTTGAATTTTTCAAATTAATTAATTGATTAATTATGATTTAAAAAAAAAGAAAAAGAAAACGAAGAAGAACAGGAAAAAACCGGAACAGTGTTTCAAATGAAATATTGCGTATTTGCGCAATTACGCGTCTCCTGCCTTGAGGAAACCTTTCCATTCATCTACTCTACTATTTTCCGCTTAGGTTTGGTTCAAAAACAGACGAGCAAAATGGAGAAGACAGAAAAGATCATCCTCGGAGGAATCAGAGAGCACACAGAAATGGAACAAATCCGCCAAAAGCGCGACGGCGGAGAAGACGGAGGAGAGCAAAAGCGATGCGGACTCGGAGAGCTGATAAAACAAAACACAATACACACACACACACACACACACACACACACACACACACACACACACACACACAAATACATTTATAATCTTAATATAATCACCGATCGGACTTGTACATAATGTAAAAAGAAAAAAGCCCCCAAAAAAACAAATGTCGTGTGAAACTGAAGACGTAATGTTCTGTTTTCATGCTGTTGCACAGATGTATAGTAAATGTGACATTTTAGCATTGATTATTGTTATTTATATTAATTTAATTGTTTTTACACAGCAGACAAAATATACCGTGGTCTGGTCATATGAATATTAAATATTACTATCACATAGAGTGAAAGCTCTTTATTATTATTATTATTATTATTATTATTATTATTATTATTATTATTATTGTGATTATTATTATTATTATTATTATTATTATTATTATTATTATTATTATTATGATTATTTTAAAGATAAGGACACTAATTCAAAATAGCATTGGTCATATTTCTGTATGGAAAAGTTATTGCGTCATATGGACTGTTAAAATGTTCACCTCAGCATTGATATTCAAGATTTGGTGTCATTTTTTGTCATTTATTGTGATTTTTAAAAAACAAAAAACAAAACAATAATTAATAAGTAAAAAAAAAAAAACCCCAGCAGATTTACAGAGGATTTCAATGCGATGTCGCTGAATTTCATACGAATGAAGTCGCAGAAAAAGGTCACAAGCGAGCCTAACTCCTTGTGTATGTATATATATACACACAAAAGTATATCAGTATATGGAATTATTATGAATAATGAATTATAGATAAGACTATGAATGCATCTGTTTTAATGTATCCATAAGGCAACATTAAAAAAAAACCCCTAAAAATAGAATTTTTAATTTCAAAGATTTGAAGAGACAAAAATGCTAATCAGATCTAGAACTGTAATAACTTTATAGACCAAGCCTTCTCAGAGAAGGTGACATACTAAATATATTAATTAATAAAGAAATAAAGAAAGAAAAAGAAAATCACGGATTTATTTCACAAACTATTAATTATTATTTCCCTCTTTTCAGTGTGTGCAGTAATATTTTGGAGCTTTTTGAAATTTTCTGAACGATTTGGGGGAAAAAAAATACAAACAAGTCATGTCAGTTGACATTATTTGTAAGCAAAATAACTTAAAAAATGTTGCACTGTGATTTCCACCACACAATATAGCATACCTATTAACCCCCTGGTTATGATTCAGAACCCTGATGGTTCTCCGAACCCTATTAAGAGAACCCTGGTTATAGGTTGTGTGTGTGTGGGGGGGGGTCGTACCATCACCGGCACATACTTTGCATATTTAATATTTGGTAAGTATTTGGACCTTAAGGGTACAACTTAAAGGTACACCTCATGGACGAAGATGTTGTGTTAATGGTAAGCAACGAGTACAACGTGGTACCTGTATTTCTGAGAACATGTAATAGTTTAAGTTGAGACTGACCATGCCAATACCTGTATTATTATGCTCTGTATTTAACATTCTGCTTTAAAAGCTTAAGGTTTGAGGTTTAGTATGAGTCTGATCTCTTTAGGACGTCAATTTCTAGTTCATTCAACAACCTTCCATTACAAATCCTTAGATTTACACATAACGTTGAATGAAAGTGCTTGTGATCTGAACAAATGAGTCAAAAATGAACACTTACTCTCCAGGTTCCATCAATATGGTTATTAATAAATAATATCGTTCCCAAAAAACAAACCTCTGTGACGAATGTGTAACGTTTTATATGAAGAAAAAAAACAACAACAACAACAAAAACAAGAAGATACCATGAGCAATTGAAACACATGAAGAAATCTGGCAATGTTCTACAGCTATATTAGTGAGAATTATTATTATTTTTAAATACATGCAAAATAATTTTGTTTCATTTTTTGATAATATCGAAGCCACAAAATATGAGGAATTAATACAGGGAATAATGAACATATCATTTTTCAACCACACCCTCCCAAAAAATTTACAATGGCAATTTTAAAATGACAAAAATAGCTCAAATATGGAGTGATATTTCTGTCTGATAGCTATGGTTATGTCTCCATAACAGATACATGAAGAGTATTATGGGATTGCAATAAGAAGGGGGTTAATGTGATGTATGAATAAACTGGATTGTTTATGTATGAATGAAATTTTGTTCATTTCATTAAAAAAAAACAAAAAAAAAAATCGAAAATCCCGGAAATTTCACGTGAAGGCGCAAATCATCGTGTCATTTTCCAAAGCT
>JAUCMX010000008.1:3342356-3399717 GCA_033459395.1 Hemibagrus guttatus | reverse complement strand
GAGAGAGAGAGAGAGAGTGTGTGTGTGTATGCGTGGTTCAGGCTAGTTCTAGTTGTAGCATAGCAAATATTAGCTGCATTAAAAGGAGAGGAACCTGTGTGTGTGTGTGTGTGTGTGTGTGTACGTATGTGTGCAGGGTCCATGTTAGCATTAGCTTTAGGGGTGGCATAGCATTAAATATCTGGGTTAACATGGATGATCCCCTGATAGCTGGGAATCTGACAGCGATGACTTTTTGAGAAAAATAAAAGTTTTCCTTTTTCTTTGAGTTTAAGGTTAGCTCTAGGTGCAGGTCCTCATAAGGCTCATGAACGTGTTTGTGTGTTTCTACGCCTGAGGGAGCGGGAGTGTATTAGTGTGTATGCCTGCAAGTGTGAATTGGCGTCTGAGAGAAAGTTAGAGAGATGGGATGTCTGGAAGTGTGTGTATGAGTCAGAATATGAGTGGCTTTATATATGTGCATATATAAAATATATATATATATATAAAATATATATATATATATATATATATATATATATATTTTGTGTGTGTGTGTGTGAGAGAGAGAGAGAGAGAGGGGAAAAGGGGGGGGGGGGGTTCCCATGTAAACATAAGTATATATAGTCATATATTTCATTTGATTTAATTGGACCCAACAAAGTGTGTGTAAAGGTGCACACTTTTTCTCAAATATGGCCTTGTGACGTGGACACACACACACACACACACAAAAAGCCTCAGCACACCTCCACAGCTTGACGAAACCCAGAGCATGAAAGCTTGGCAGACTTGCAGACTGGAACTTAATGCGTATTTATCTTTGTTTGTTTACCTGCATGCGTTCTGGCTATTTATCACCTAAAAGAAATAACCGTGGTTATTGCAGACACAGAGTTTCGCTTGGCCTTCGTTCGTCTGTACCTTCGGCAGAACTGGACTGGTCCGTGAGACGGATACCTGGCCGTCTCATAAATCCGCTTCTTTTTCCCTTCTCTTCCGTTTCATGCGTTTGAGAATTGCTGTAACAAAAAAAAAAAAAAAGGCAATATTTCGACATTTTTTTGCTGAGTAAGTAAGGTATCATGTATCACTTGTATGGAATAAAACATTTCCAGACATTCAGTTATACGATAATAATCAGGACAGGATGGTGTGGTAAAGCCAGCGACACTGTGCCCTTCAAGATGTTGACGGTTTTCCAATAACAGCACATCCTGCAGTGTTTTATTCCTCTTATACCACGTGAAATATTAGGATATTTGTACAGTTCCTGATATTACATGGTACAGCAGCAGCTACAAAGACTCGTTCCCTCACTCTAAGGCACAGAAGACAAAAACGCAGCTTGTTAATTTACTAAAAAATCAAAATCCGCCATTTTGACGACTTTCCTACAGTGACGAGTTAAAGCGCTAGCTTCGATTGACACTGGAGAACAAAATGCACAGAATCTCCTCACATCAACAATTCTGTTAAGCTTTAAGTCGAGCGTCTGCTTTACACGTCCCTCTGAATAAACCGTTGCTATAGAAACACTAACGTAAACTCCTGGGATTTTTCCTTGCAGCCGGAACTATTTTTCAGAGCTAACGCCATCTGACCAATCAGAAGCAGAGAATTCAAGACGCCAAAGGGATAAATTAGGCTAATTTCTCGTGTTAAGATTTGGTAGAGCTGACGCCGTTTTCTGACTCGTGTAAATTCCTTCCTTTCTTATAGTTTCCAGTGTTTATAGAAATCTCATGTCGTTATTTATTTATGTATATAATGTTTAAGATATATGTTATTGGAATTTTTATGTAATACTAAACTCACAGTCCAAAAAAAAAAGGAAAAATAGTGCAGTGCTTCTACGGTAACGTTAAAAAAAAAAAAAAAAAACGGATTAGAGAGGAGTCCGAACAGGTACTTAAAGATTTGGCAAAAACACAAACCATGAAACAAAACACATCGTAATAATAATCCCTTATATGTCCAGCCATGATTTATAAAGTGCTTGGCCCCCTGAGCGCCAGTGTGATATACAAAGCGCAGGGCCAGGACCATTAATCTCCTCCTTTTTTTTTTTTTTAATTTTTTTTTCCAAGGCTGTAATTTTGTATTGCAGAAAAATTTAATACAAAAAATAATTTAAAAAAAAACATTATTTCTTTGACCTTTTTTATGCATAGTTCCCGGCACTTGGAAAAACATAGGTGGAGTCCAAGAAAAATTAGGCAGTGAGTTAACTCCAAGAGTAGATAAATCTTCTGTCCTTTAGAGAAATGCCTGCGTTCTTTTTCATTTTTCACAAGTGTTCCTCTGTGTTAGACGGAGAACCGGCGAGACTTTTCCGTGTCGCTCTTGCGTCTTACATAAGTGGAACGTTTATGCACTTTATACATCTCTTTCTACCTCGATTTTAACAGATGTTATCGAGTCAGGAGTGTGGAGTATCAGATTTGATTGTGTTAGCATGTGCAGTCTGGCTAACTTCTTTAGCATTGGGAGATTTGGCAGCAGGAGTGACAGCGCTTGGGGGGATTCCCTCCTCTAAAGATAGAAAAGGGTGTTGGCAATCTCTGCGGCGTGCTTCGAGAAAACACAAGGAATTCGGAGAGAAAGCGAGGTGCATATCGAGATCATCTTTCGAATCTAAACTTCCTCTTGTCATTAGTGTGTTTCAGCTGACGTCCTTTAATCCTTAATCCTTTCACATCCTTATTACTGTGTGAGGAAAATTGAATTATCACACCAATGTGTTCTTATTCATTTCATCCTTTCACAGCTTTACAGCTTGCGATATTTTATTTATTAATTAATATTAATATTTATTAAAGAGAATAGGAGAACCGGCGAGACTTAAATAAAATATGAATTTATTATTTATTTGTTTTTTGAAAAACCCAAGACTGTGGACTCATTTCAAAAATATTAAGCAAACACGTTCTTATAAAAAACATCACCACGACATATATTTTAATCAGTGATTTATTAGCCATAGAGTATATATATATTTCTTACACTATACCCTGTGAATTAGCTGTTACCATGGAAACCGTCCTATATTATAGCAAGCGCCTTAATAGGGACCTGTGATATGATTCGGAAACTGGCGCTCCTGTACGAGCTTCCGGTATAGAAAATGAATCAGCACGTGAATCGACCAATCAGAATTCGGTGAGAGAAGGGTTCGACTCTCGTCCTCCTGACACCTGAGTGGCCTTTAGAAAGATTTGAAAGCCTCTGTTCTCCATCCATGTGTGTAATTACCTCGCTGTCACCACACTCGCTCCAACACACCAGCCATCAACTGTCTTCAATTAGCGAACCTGCCTCTGAAACCACACAGCCTCTGGTACACACACACACACTCACACACACACACACAGTGGCCTCTTATCTCTCCTCTGTAACAGCTAATAATAACCTAAGCCAACTTTTCGCCTGATTTTATACGTCTCAAATCACATCTTCTCTCAGATGTTTGCTCAAATCTCCGAGGTTGCTCTCCTTTAGAAAAAAAGATAATCTTTGCGCTCTGTCAATTCTTGCCAAAGCAAACAAACCTGAGCCTGAGTAATAACTATGGATAATGTAGCTATGTGTTTCTGTATAGCATGTAGCGTACACTCATTTATAAAGCCGTGTGCTTAGTAGCCCTACTTAGCTTACTTGCTTACTTATTGGGTTGCATATAAATTAATAACATTTTTCTAAAGAAAATTCTGCTATTTCCATACAGTGTTCGAATTCTACATCTGCAGCATCCTGCAGTGTTTTATTCCTCTTATACAATGTCAAATATTAGGATATTTGACTTGTTAAAATATATTCAATCTGTTTCTATTTAAATTTAATGAATCAGTTACTGATATAGCTTGCGGTAAAGCGGCTACAAAGACTCGCACAAGGCACAGAAGACAAAAACGCAGCTTGTTATGTTACTAAGAAAGCAAAATCCGGCTTCCATTTTGATGACTTTCCTACGGTGACGAGTTAAAGCGCTAGGCACTGGAGACAAAATAAAACAAAATGAATCAAAACAAAAACAAAAAATCTCTTCACATCAACAATTCTGTTAAGGTTTAAATCAAGTGTCTGCTTTACACGTCACTCTGAATAAAACGTTGCTATAGAAACACTAACGTATTCAACGTAAATTCCCGTGATTTTTCTGTGTAGCCGGAACTACTTTCAGTACTAACGCCTTCTGACCAATCAGAAGCCGAGAATTCAACACGGCGAAGGGATAAATTACGCTAATTTCCCCGTGTTAAGATTTCTTAACCGCCATCATGGTACTATGTTGACTGTAGGGTCAAATTGAATTCAAATGAAACGTAAAGAGAGATCAGTTGCACAGCAGAAATATATGATTTTTTTTTATAGGCAATCTGGACACAGGTTTCGATCATTAACGATCGACACCGACGAGGAAACATTAAGAATGAAACAGCAAGACTCATGAGAAGTCAGACTCATGTCCAGTTGAGTGACTACGGTGGCCGAGAAGTGCAAAACAAAATAACAAATCCAAGAACACATGGACAATTCAGACAAAGCGGAAAAGGTAGGTATAGTTTGCGAGTGGAATTCTTACCGCTGATTGGACGAGACATCTGTCACTCAAGAAATACAAGAAGTAAGAAATTGTGTATCTAACTTTATTTCTTGTACATGTGTGGAGTTCTGTGTTCACTTTAAACCATTTTTCTCAGTAGTGCAACTTTAAATCTTTTAAAGAAAATTACAAATATTCATTCACTACCGCTTATCTGATCTATTCTCGGGCATCATTGGGCATCAAGGCAGGGTACACCCTGGACAGAGTGCCAACCCATCGCAGGGCACACACACACTACGGACAATTTAGAGATGCCAATCAACCTACAATGCATGTCTTTGGAGGCACAGGGAGAACATGCAAACTCCACACACACGGCGGAGGCGGGAATCGAACCCCCAACCCTGGAGGTGTGAGGCAAACCACCAAGCCACCGTGCCCAATTACAAATATATATATTTATAAGAAAATGGAATATATTCAGCGCTACTTTGAGGAAGGACATTCATACGCCGTGATTTCGGATATACTGATAGCGTATCATTGCATAAAGATTAGTTTGCGATATCTAAAAACAGAGCTGCATTCATACACACACAAATCCACTTTCTACTGCTGCAGCCTGCTGGACTTCCTGTATATCCTGAGTGACAGATCAGTGGTCTCGTCCAATCAGTGGTAAGAATTCCACTTGCAAACTATACCTAACTTTTCCAGTTTGTCTAAATTGTTGTTGAGTTTTTGGATTTGTTATTTTGTTT
Organism: Hemibagrus guttatus; assembly: GCA_033459395.1. Lineage (NCBI taxonomy): Eukaryota > Metazoa > Chordata > Actinopteri > Siluriformes > Bagridae > Hemibagrus > Hemibagrus guttatus. The sequence goes on along the minus strand of JAUCMX010000008.1, from coordinate 3,394,428 downwards.
TGCGCTTCGAGGCATTGGTGGCTCAGTGGTAGGTTACTCGCCTATCATGCGGAAGGCCCGGGTTCGATTCCCAGCCAATGCCTCAACCCCAGCCACTGGATGCAGTGCCGGTCCCAAGCCCGGAAAAATGGGAGGGTTGCGTCAGGAAGGGCATCCGGCGTAAAACATTTGCCAAGTTGTTGTGCGGACTAGTTGGTCCGCTGTGGCGACCCCGAACAGGGAGCAGCCGAAAGCAACTTTTATTTTGTTTTGCGCTTCTTGGCCACCGTAAGTGACACCAGATAGTGGGATTATCTTCTACAGCTGTATACCAGTGAAGTCAAAACAGCACTAATTGTGTTTAAAGGATGTTTGGCAGCTTGTGAATATGAATCCTGAGATGAAGTACAGAACAATCTTTATGATAAACAGTATTAGTTTATAATAAACTGCTTTTGAGGAGTTAGGGATGATTCACAGAGACGTGAATGAGAGCAGGAAAAGCCACAGGAGTTTGTCAGTGTGTCAGGATCAGGAAGTGGCATCACATCAAGTAGGTGAAGCTTGACGGGAAATGAGGAAGAGAGAATGGGTTATTAGATGTGAGAGATTAGGTTATTAGTGTATGAGTTTAAAAGTGTTCTACAGCAAACAGGAAAAATTAATACAGGCATGAGTACGAGAGCAACTTATTCTGTAAGTATTCAGGTTTGTTTGTGTAGAAAACATCACCTTTTCACAACCTACACATTTTTTATTTCAATCCTAGAGTAAAAAAAAACACTCACAATGCCATAAAAGTCTTGGGAAAGTTTCATTTATTTTTTAGAATCAAAAAAAAATTCCTAAAACTGACTTTGAAATGCTTTGATATAAAAATAGAGCCAATTAACACTAAGGTAAAAGTATTAGAAAATAAGGTAAAATAAAAAAAAATTTGACAAATAAGAGGCAATAAATTTAAATAGAATATGTAGGGAAAATATGGTGAAAAATTTGTAGTAGAAATTTTATATATATATATATATATATATATATATATATATATATATATATATATATATATATATATATATATAAAGAGAAGCTAGTATCTGAATAAAAGTGATTGGATCTCTCTCCCTATATATATTTAAGTAATTCATAAAATGACATAGACCAGGCAGGGGTGCCAAAACTTACAGTTTTGTTGTCATAACCTGCCAAAATCCACTGAAGGGGAAAGGACCGAAGTGAGTTAAAGTGGTTCCTTTTGTTTCAACCAACTATACCTAGGTAAATTTGGACTTGTGAATTCACAGCCAAATAGAATCAATATATTGTTAGCCAATAGAATCCAAGTGGGTGGGGCTGTGATGTCTGGTTGCTTAAAAAAAAATCGGAATGTACCATTGGTCAGAAACCATAAAATCTAGTGCCAAATGTAAACTAATCCAAATGACCATCGTTAGTCATAGCTGTTCATTGCTAACGATCACTGTGGGCTAAGACATGGTTGATCACGGAGCACAGGAAGACTTGATTCCTGCACTTGTAGCAATGGCTCTGGTTGCTGGTTAGCAGTGTGCCACGTTTCCTGATTAGCTGGACAACCTTGATATTGTCTTACTCGACAATTAGCACTGTGAGCTAATTATAACCAATAATACTCCAATCAAACACCATAGCTGGTTCTCAGTAAGTGCATGGGCTAATCTGAAACCCATCATTAAGGATAGCCAGTGAGGACTTGCCTTTTATGGCCCAGGTACTGCAGTTAGCAGCGTGATCTAACTCCATTCCATCACTGATCACAGCACTTTGAGCCAATTCAGGGTCCACCAATAAGGACAACGTAATCTTCATGATTAACTTCAGTCTTCCACGGAGCACAGCTGAGGCTTCGTGATTAGATGAAGTGACTAATGTTTCTCCGTCACTAATTGCTGATTAACAGTGTGCACAGTTCCAAAGCCTGTCAGCAAACTTTGCCAGGTATCATGATTAGCAGCATGGATGAAATCCAGTTCATCACTGAGCACAGCTAGGTTTTATTGCTAATTAGCAGCACGGGCTAATCCAATGCCCATCTGCAAACACAGTTAGGTTTCATGATTAGCCATACGGACTAGATGCTAATTTGTCACACAGAACGCCTCAAGTTTCATTCTGGATTAGCTGTGTTTGTTTACACTAGTCCATCACCAGTTGTGGTCCAGACTTCATTGCAGATTAGTGCTGCATGCTAACTATAGTCAGTAATTGAGCTTGACCAAAGTTTAAAGTGTAATTACCAGTGAAGACTAACTCCAATTAACTGGCAAGCACAACGTTTGCTTAGCAGTGCAGGCAAAGCCAAGCTGCACATGCCTCTAGATTCTTTGCTAATTAGTGGTGTGTGAGAATTATAAGTCTAACTCTGAGCATGCTCTAGGTTATGGTTAATTAGCAGTGCATTGTAGTCCAATGTTTATAGCCAAAAATATAAATGTTGAAAATATTACCTAAACAATAATAAGTTCATACTGAAACCCTTAATTAATAGCAACACCTAGTAATACTCATAAACATTCAACACTGTGAGCTAATCCAAAACCCAGCCAAGTTTTATTCCTAATTAGCACTGTGCGCCCACATTACAGTCCTCATTAGCTTCACAGGCTAACTCCAAACACTAGTTTGGAGTCACTAAAAATGTCACTAAAAATGTCCAGGTTTCATTCGGTGATTGCTAGCCAGTGCTATCTGTTGTCTTTGTCTTCAGATGTACTAATGCACACTAAGCGCTTTTCTTTAAATTTAAAGTTTAAATTTCATGGCTAAGTATTAATAAACAAATTCAGTTTATTACTCCACTCAAACTGATTAGCACAAGATGCTAATGCTGCTCCTTCGACAGACAGGGTCTATTTCAACAAAAAGACTATACAATAATTTTTTTGTTTACATGAACAATTTTGCCTCAGAAGATCTCTAATTCTTAAACTAGCTTTTGATAGGTAACTAGACAAAACGAGCTAATCATGCTAGCTCTTGGATTACAGTGTTTACATAGCATTCTTCTTCCAAAATTCAAGCAAATGTAGCTCAAAATTTCATTTTAGTCTTTCTTCATCACATAATTGCATATTTTTTTGACTGTATTCAACAAAAGTTGACACATTTTGGGTTGTAGCAAGAGAAAATACTCAGACAGAATAATGAGGTCATTCTGAGGAAACTGTGTTTACAAGTGAATCTGAATGACATAACCAAGGCATCTGGTATAAATGCGCTAGCACGGCTAAGCCCCCTGTATTTCAAGGATAAAAAGACATCAGTTTAAGTCTTTTTTGGTATCCAGATCAGATTATTTGCTGTTCAAAATGAACTATTTTATTTATTTACATTTATTTCTAGCACAAACAGTAGATTCATACAACCTTTGACCGAAATGCCCCGAGATTTGGTCTCTGTTTGGAGACCAATATTTATTTGTTTGTTTGTTTATTAAACATTCATCTACCTTGTTCCACATCAGCATTGAATAAAAAAGAAAGGCTGTGCAAAAGTGTTGGCTCCCTCATATACAGAACAGCTCTAGGAGACTCCGTTGCTGTGAAACAGTGACGAACACGCATGAATCTGAAGCCCATAACATTGTCCAGAGAGATTTTATTTCAGCCCACATCAGTATTTATGACACTTCATAACACGAGACCATATTTTTTCCTCCTTTGAGAGAGCCCGAGCGAGACGTGGTTTGTTGCGGCCCAGCAGGATGAGTGTGCATGTGACCTCTTATGTGCTGGGAGCTCAGGATAAATAAAACGTTGTGTAGATTAATGATCAAATGTGCACCGTGCTCCTCCTACACAGAGGAAAGCACACACATTTTTAGGAGATCAATCAAAAATATTTGGCCTGTATCAACAATGGAGGTCGTTAATGTTATGGGGGATAAATCATGTCCGACCACAGAGTCCTGGCTATAAACTACATAATTATTAGAATGATTATAGAGGAGCGCTATATATTTTTATTGCTTTTTTTTTCTTTAAACAAAGTTTTTTTCACAGGCATGACAAAATAAAACAGGATGCTGTCACCTTGACCTTACCGTTTATAAATGACAAAAAAAGAACAAAAAAAAAAACAAAACGGTTTAAGCCATTTACAGTGATTCGGGAAACACCTGGAAATTATGCGTTTCGACTTTTTATGGATGGAGCAAAATAAAATAAAATATAAAGTATATTTATCTCAGCAGAAGAAAAGAACTTTCATAACAGTCATTTTCCGTGTCACTTGTTGTCATCTTTAATCAGTAAGATTGACGGTAACTTGTCATGCGATCAGAACGCTTTGAGCTATGAAGACATAGAGAAAGCAACATAAAAAAAATCAACCAATACAAATTTGTTAAAACTGATTCATTTGTTCCTTTATTTGTCTTTGGTAACTGATTTGTTATTCTGGTCATGGTCATGATGGTCAGGACGTACTGTAGATTGGCATGTTTTTGGCTGTGGAAGGAAACCAGAGAACCCTGAGGAAACCTGCCCGGACACAGGGAGAACACCTCACAGACGGCAAGCCGAACCGGTTACCATGGCGATATGAGGCCCTTGGATCACGTGGTCAAAAAGTGAGTTTTCCAAAAACAATATATATACACAACACTAAATATAGTTGTATACACCGAAAGCCGTTGTTTAAGTCAAAAGAAAAAAACAAATCATCCCAATCGGTTTGACTCAACAAAGTGTAGTTCCAATAAACCTGCAAAAAACAAATGATTAAAGACATTACCCAGAGATTGTTGTTCTTTCTGGGCAGAAAATTATACACTGTATACCGTTTGACTTCTGAACGAATTGCCAGTTGCGGATGAAGACTACAGGATGTAATAAAACATAAGCATATGTATCTTAGTTCACAAGGGCTATGTAATTTTCTATCTTTAGCTTTGAGGCTTCAGTTTGAACGTGTATCAGAAACAGTCGGTTTAACCGAAACTCGAGAGCAAGAAGTTCGAGACCAAACAAAGATCTAGAGCAAGACATCTGTGTGATAAATGCAGCGGGCCATCAATTAATCAACGTGACACATTTACAATATAATGACAAATGAACCGTTATGCAAACACTGAGGCCCACGATGGCCAAAGCATTGCTTCAGTAAACGCTGACTGAGATTTCAATTTGAACGTAATCTAATATTTAACTCTATAGGATTTTTGTCATTTATAAACAACCCAAGAAAAGCAACTTTTCAAAACGCCATAAACATTCAAGCAATCACGTTTTATTTAAATGTTGTCACTCGATGTCCTCTCTAATCAGGAAAATTGAAGGTTATTTGTCATGTGATCAACATTTTCAGCTACGAGGACATAAATAGACTGCAGTGAGCTCGGGAAGCCACAAGGCTAATTTTGGACCGGATTCTTTTTCCAGAAAATATAATTACCGGCTCTAAATATATTTTTCCGAAGACCCGTGTCCTTTAAAAAAATAAATAAAAGAAAATAAGACAGTCATTGGGGATTTTAATAGAATGTGCTTGTTTGCTCTCCTGAGATCCGCAAGTCAGAAATCATATGTGCTGCTCGCCAGCTTTTACTCTAAACAAGGAAACACTGGGAATCATCAGCAGGACATTCAAACATAATGGATTAATAAAGACTTACTAAAATGCACGTGTGCTGTAAGAATGAAACAGCAACAAATGTTTGGATTTAACAGCTTCCAGAAGATAGACGTAACTTGGAAAATGCAGCTTTTTAACATTTTTGTCCTTCATCAGTGGAGGGAAATGAGGTATATACTGAAACTTCGTAGTCTGGTATCAATTTGTAATTTTCATTTTCATTTCATTTTACCTGATTTATTTAGGCAGAGGTGTTTTTGTTTTCTTGATAAAATTGTATTTTATTTTTTAAATTAAGTATTATTTATTTATTTTTAATACATTTAATAAAGTTTTAGTTTTATGTATTTTGTATGATTAATTTTTTAAATATATATATATATATATATATATATATATATATATATATATATATATATATATATATATATATTAATTATAAATATAAATCGATCATTTAAATTATTTATTATTTATTTTATGTATTTCTAGTTTTGGAAGCTATTCAATTACAATTTTAATTAAATAATATTAATTTCACATTTAAATTATAATATCACGACGAGTATTTTCTCTGTAATTGTATCTGTGGTAATTAACTATACAGAGAACAGAAAATTAGCTAGTTATGCTAGTTACTGCTAATGTTTCTAAGTTGTTCTTAAAGACCATAAAGCCTTTGAACATAAAACATAACAAATTTTTCCAGTGTGAACAAGTTGATGCTTAGTTTGAGTACCAGCAATGGCTAAATAGCTAGTTTGCCAACTTTTATTTGACCGTGAGAAGCTTTTTTTTTTTTTTTTTTACTATTAACTGGCTGTCAGAGCTAAGTAGAAAGAGAACAGAAAACGAGCGAGTCATGCTAATTGTTTACATTGCACTCATTTTCCAAATTTGACATAAAGTGGTTCTTAACTTTTGTTGAAGCTTTTTTCAATTGCCAAATTGCATGTTTTCTTGACTTTAACCCCTAAAAAAACCACATTTTGTCTATGTGAACAATTTATTGCTAACTCAAGACTATTAGCTAGGTACTGTAGAAGAACAAATAAACATATTTTACCTTCATATTTTCTTTAGAAACTGGCTGTGAAAACTAACTATATAGAGCAGAGAAAATGAGCAAGTCATGCTAGTTGTGTTGATAGTGTGTTTAGGTTGCAATCGTCTCCCATAATTTGAGCTAAAGTGGTGTTTGAATCCCTTAAAGCCTTTGAATATTGCTTAAATGCATACTCTTAATATGTTTTGTCTCTTTGAACAAGTTAATGCTAGGTTTTTACTACTTAGCGACAACTAGATTGAAAGGATTTGTGTTAAATGAATATATTTAACATTAGTATCTTGCTAGTTGTGTCATTTCTTTGTGTACATTGCACTCTTCGGCCAAAATTCAAGCACATTTATTTCTAATCTTCCTTAAATAATTGATCCTTTACCTAATTTCATGTTTTTCGAAGCTTTAACCATTAGCACATTTTCCAAAGTTGACCATTCAACACTAATTCAGGGTTATTAGCAATAAATAAATAGCTCAGTAGATCATTTTATATTAACAAAATTAATATTTTTATGTTAATATTTTTTCTCGGAAGCTTTATACTTTTTAATTTCCCTCTTCTGCTAACTGACTAAACAGAAAACAGAAACTGCGCTAGTCATGCTAGTTTTGTGATTGTATTGCACTGTTCTTCCAAAATTCAAGCTAAAGTGGTTCTTAAAAGCATGAAAGCCTTCAAAAACTGATTAATGACATCATTGTTTGGCTTTGAACCCCAAAAATTAGACATTTGGGGTCGCAGCAATTGTGAAAATGCAGAAAGATCACATGCTCTGAGGTAATTTTCAGTAAACTACATTCAATAATACACAATGATGGCCTAGTTATTAACCCATCAGCTATTAATACTTGTATATTGTGTCCAATATTGCATAGTATTACTAATAATTCCGCGTATTATAACGCAGTAGACGGCATTCATTTTAAACGCCAAAGGAAAGTGTTGTGTCTCTGCTGCCCTCTAGTGGATTTGTAATGACATGGCAGTCAGTTAGGAGTTTAGTTCTGTCCTTAACATTTAAACTCATGCCATTTTCTATCAAGTCCAGATTAAATGTATCAAGAGGCATTTATGAAGTAATGCAGTTTCCATTAATACACTCCTTAAAATGCAGACCATTCAGGGAATCTGAACGAAAAAGAGCAGGAGGTTGTTGTTGTTATATGTGACACAACACTGTTATGTTGCTATACCCCATTATACTGAGACAGATAGAAAGCGTGTCATGTTATTTTTTTACTCTATTAATCAGCTTATCCAGTGCACAGACCCCAGAGGGGGCCCTGGGGTTAAACACGCAATCAGAGCAGCAAGCTGGGGGACGAGCACACGCGGCTCTGCTGGCAGTGTTACCCATGATCCCTCTCAGCCATAACAAATCATACACGTGGCCGCTGATGGACAGCTGGTTTACAGCCGGTGTCAGGCATTAACAGATTTGATCCGTATTGGAGGAGGAAGGCAGGGGTGGCAAGGAGGGGGGTAGAGGAGCTAAGACCTCACCATGATTCATGACTCAAGAAGAGGTTTCCATGCTCACATGCTCTGATTTATTGCTGTGTGTGTGTGCGAGAGAGAGAGAATTTCTCTTTCTGTGGGGACCAGTTGTTCTGATGGAGATAGAAATGAAACACAATCATTTTAATCTGGTGTGGTCCTCATGAAAACGTTCTAAAACACACCTTAAACAGCAACCTTTTAACCAAACCATGATCTAACATGCAAACTTTTATTTTATAATGCGTTTTGATAAGCAGTAGGTGATAAAGTGTAAAAAAAAAAAGAATGTTCTTTTAAAAACACATCCTTTATTGTAAGCACAGTGAGTATTCTAGATGTGTGTGTTTGTGTGTGTGTGAAAGAGAGAGAAAGATTGCTTAACATATTGTGCCCTAAACTCTTAACACATTCACTCACACGACCCTGTGGTTGGGCAGTAGAGCTCACACAGCAGGGAAACAGAGAACCCGTGTGATGTTTTACGAACTATGAAATTCACTTAAGAGCGGAGCGGAAAGAGAGCGATGCCCGTAAATGGGATTTACAATGTAAATCCTACAGTAAATATTTGTGAGTGTTGTGGAGGGCGAGCTGAGTGAGGAGGGATGATGGATTGAAGGATAAGAGTGGCAGCTCAGGCGAAACGGATACACCACAATCTCCCAAACTCTTCTGATTGCGGGCTCTCGATGACCTCGTGAAGGCCGCGGCGCTGGCAGCTCGCGCACAAACTAATCTCCCCCTGCTAAGTGAGTAATTGGATGTGAGCGCTTATGTATTTTTGTAACGAGCTGACAGCATATTTCCACTGCCTGCCCAAAAGGTTACCCTAATCAACATGGTCACGCTGTTTCTCTCAGAGTGACAGCGCCACGCTACGAGCATGAAACACACACACACACACACACACACACAGACACACACACATATGTATATATATATATATTTACACAAAAAGTTGCCAGATGTGGGCACGTCTGTTCCTTCACGGCCCGGTGAGCCGCCTCGGCATCAACGTCAGCTCAAAGCATTCCTTATCTAAGATGTGAGATACTGAAATATGTCACGAAGCATCAACTGAGGATTTGTTTAAAAGATATATTTTCGGAATAAAACACTTTAGAGAGTGCTTTTAAGGGGAAAACATAAACAACGGGGTGCTGTGATGTGGCTTGATGCAAAGCTGGGTTACTGTTTCCTTCCTATAGCATTTTCTTCCTCTTATACCATCAACTAACTGCTAAAAGTTCATTTCATTTTCCTGCATGTTGTGGATCCTATAGGGCACTGCATCCTGTTTTCCCCATTGGAAGCCACTCTAGAGGTCCCATCATCACTTATTTTACACCTCGGTGAACCCTATAGGGCGCTGCATCTCATTTTCCCCCACTGGAAGCTACTCTAGAGGTCCCGTCATCACTTATTTTTCACATAGGTGAGCCCTATAGGCAACGCATCTTGTTTTTCACACTAGAAGCAATCCTAGAAGTCCCATCATCACTTATTTTAAACCTAGGTGAACCCTATAGGTTACTGCATCTTGTTTTCCACACTGAAAGCCACCCTAGAAGGCCCTTCATGATATTTATTGCACGTACCTGAACCAAAGAGAATGCTGCATTACATGTTCTATATTTCCTCACAAATAGATGAGCCCTATAGGGCACTGCATCTTGTTTTCCACACTGGAAGCAACTCTAGTGGTCCCTTCATCACATATTTTTCACCTAAGTAAACCCTATATGGCACAGTATCTCATTTTCCCACTGGAAGCTACCCTAGAGGTCCCATCATCACTTATTTTACACCTAGGTGAATCCTATAGGGCACTGCATCTTTTTTTCCATGCTGGAAGCCACCCTAGAGGTCCCTTCATCACTTATTTTTCACATAGATGAGCCCTATAGGGTACTGCATCTTGTTTTCCCCACTTGAAACCACACTAGAGGTCCCTTCATCACTTATTTTACAGCTAGGTGAACCCTATAGGGCACTGCATTATATGTTCTCCAAAAGAATGACATGCCAGCATGGATTTATCATATTTTCTCACATATATATTTTCTCATAGTTTTCTTATATAGTTTTTCATATTTTCTTGCATATAGCTTCTTTGAGGGCATTTTATGATTTTTTTTTTCAGGACACGTTTTGTTTCTGTTAAGGCAACTCATCACATTTTCTGCACTTAGAGTGCATCTTAGAGGGCATGTTATTATGTTTCATCTGTCGTAGGGGCAACCTGGAGAGCACATTTGGATTTTTTGTAGCAATGAAGTAATCATTAATGGTAAAGCATTTTAGAAAAGGTTACATGCCAGAAATTGCGACATTCTAAGCCCTTTTTTCTGACCCCTACACCAGTGTGACGACAGCAACACAAGTCTATTGTTATTGCCTTTTTGGGATTGCGGAGACTAAAACCCATAACGAGGCACCAGCGAGGGAAAAGCCACATGTGGCGAGTCATATTCTGCCTTTTTAATCTGTAACCCAATCTGATGGCCGTGTGGGAAATCAGAGAGCGCCGTGACGAACAGCCACTCTCGCGACGGGACGTCCCATGACCACAAATGTTTCCCCCTTTCACTGGCGAGCGTGGAATAACACAGCACACAGCAGATTGTTTTCCATCGCACACGGAGGTGTTCCATTTAAAGCGCCAAGACAATTTCAGTGCTGCGGTCGAGATTTTGTATTCTGAACCCTACGGAAACACTACAGCGGAGCTCGGGAGTTTAGTGTGTCATAGGAAACGGTTTGGAGAAAAATCAATCTTGCATCATTTTCCATCTCGCAACAAACGTGGACACTGAAGTTGGGCACTCAACTGTATAACAGTATCTATATGCACAAAGCTCCAGCTAGCTGTACAGTTCTTTTGCACTGAATGAAAAAAAATTCATTCAGATGGCTGCCATCATAACTGTATATAACGGCCATGTTTATAGACTTAAAGCAAGTGAATGTGCTTCTTCTTCTTCTTTTTTTTTTTTTTTAAAGTTTATATTAGACAGCCTAGTAAAGGAATGTTTATAGCTGCTCTAACATAAACGATCTTTAATAAATGTATAATTTCAGGCTAACCAAGGCGAATCAGTGTCGTACGTATAAGAGGAATAAAACACTTTAGGACATGATGTTATAGGAAAATCTAACTTCATGGCGTAGGCAATAACTCAGGCCTCGTTGTACCGCCCTGTCGTTGATTATTTTCCTATAACACAACATCTCCAAGTGTTTTATTCCACAACCCATACATATTGTATAATATAACAAGTTCCTGTTCACTTTGAGACTCCAATTCGTTTTTTTCCCATGTTATAAAAAAGGATATTGGGTGGGATGCAAAAAGCAAAAAGGAAATCTTGTGTACATTCCATTTCTCGCCACTTTCCTTTAAAGTGTACGTGAGCCCCGGGTTTGCCACAGCTGCAAGGCTTTAGAGCTGTGCTCGCTGTAGGAACGTCACAAACACACATGAAGGTTACTGTGGATACGCCACAGAGCAGTGTTTTACTTTCCTGGACACAAGCAATCAGACTCCTATAATTTCGCCATTCCACATGGACTTGCGTAAACTGTCCTTCACGTCCTGAAACCGAGTTTTTTTCTGTGCTTCTGTCTATCTGCGGTGCACGAATCATCCATGCAGAACTTTATGTAATGTAATCAAAGTCAGCTTTGTATTTTATACAACCAATCAGGCTCAAACGGGCCGAGCGCTGGAGCGCCGGAGTGCTGGGGCCGAGCAGGCACAGTACTCATCAGCCTCAATGTGCTCGTTGTTTGAATTTCTTGTGTTTGTATAAACCAGATTGGTTTGCACTTAACCCTGTAATGTATGCAAAACAATCCTCCAGATAATACTCTTAAGCTTCACCAGTTGCCACTCTGGCAGCTGCAGTAAACGCAGCCTGCGTAAGAAAAATGGCGTGTAATAAATTATGACATGAAGCAGCGAGCGTCACTCGGGCCTGCTCAGAATCCAGTCACCATCAGCAAGCGGGATATTAAAAATGACACCGCAGTGCACATGTGCAGGTCACAGGGTCACGGACTTTGGGGAAGCCTAAAGAAACAGAGGCCTCATAAAAGAGTATTTAAACAAACAGGATTGGGAGAGGTGACTTCAACACTGCTGATTTACATCGTGCCAGAAACTTGTGCACTAATGGCTTTGGAAATAAAAGTATCAAGGACAAGTTCAGTCAACAAAGTTGGGAAAAAGAAAATAATACATTTTTAAATGACAAGGCCTTCTTGTGCTTCGGGAATTCAAGACATAATCAAGTTGGAGCGTTGGAAAAATTCTGAAAAGTTTTCTGACTTGTAGTGACCTTTGGCATTTTAGCTTTTCATATGTCATTGATTGATTGATTGATTGATTGATTGATTGATTTATTCATTCATTCATAAATATTCATTATTTTTTAATACCAATTAGACACCGCTGCAACTACAGACAAGTTTACATCTCTAACATTTCGTTACATAATGGACATTTGGACAGCAAGTAAAATTTTTTTAGAAAGATAGAATCCAAAGGTTTTGGCACCCCTCATGCAAATGACTTAAAAAATCAGCTAAAATAAAATCAGGAAGATTTACCCTGAATGACTTCTGTGCTCAAATGTATGTAATATTTATTTGAATTTTTTCCACCAAAAGTCAGTAGTTGAAGCAGTGAAATTTTTTCAGAAGTATTGGCACCTCAACATTTACATATAGAGAAAGCATAGGTTTGTATATAATTTTGTCTTATAATATAATCAGTTTTAGAATCTTCGATAGTCAGGTTCATGACCTGGATCGAACCCGAGGACTACGAGCTGTGATATATATATATATATATATATATATATATATATATATATATATATATATTTTTTTTTTTTTTTTTTTTTTTAGATGTAATATTTATAATATTATACATGTTAGAATAATTTTTTTTAAGTCTGATATAATTTGAGTAGAAATCATTAATACACTAATTCACTAAGATTTTCTGATAAAGGGAACTGATAATTATGGAGCAGACCGTAGATCGGGTTACTTGAACGATTTTCCTACTTAACAAGTGGGAAAGAAGACGAGGGAACAAAAGCCCCATTATTCTTCATCAAGGCTCATCAAGTTGTACGTGAAGATCAACACAGGAGCTAAATTAACGTTGGGAATGTTGTTCCAGTTATCCATGATGGACAAGCTAAACATCAGGCCTTTTATCCATCTAGCTTCCGCTGTGCTATATTTGGGAGCACTGCCTCACGGCCTGACTGCAGATGGGGAATCTACAGTCAGGTCAGAATGAGTAGCTCTGTGGTTTTCATCCTCCACTGCCACAGAGAAATGTTGCTGCTCTGCTGCCAGATTTTGCTGCTGAAACATGATACAGGACACCGGAGCCTGAAGACAGGGGCCACTATGCAAATGAAGCCGTAATCAAATCGGCATGTTCTCCAGAGTTCAAGTGCACCCTGGCGTGAGACTAGGATGCGAGCTAATCCAAACTCCTCGTGCCCTGTAGACACTAATTAAAAACCTCTCACTCCTGCTTCATCTCTCTCTCTCTCTCTCTCTCTCTCTCTCTCTCTCTCTCTCTTCTCTCTCTCTTTTCTCTCACACACACACACACACACGCACACTCAACACAACACACTGACATATGAAGTCACATAAAAGATTAGAGAATAAACTAAACTGCTCCACATTAATTCTATAATCAACCACAAGATGGCAGAAGCATCCACAGAATCTTTTCTCCATAACGTAAAAAAAAATTCACTTGATAATAAGATTCATTCATACAATAAACACTCTTCAGTTCTCATCCATGGACGGTTGTTTTGCCTGTAATTCAAATTACAAGTTTATATCATGATAATATAAACGTTTGTTCTAATACCTTATCGTTTCTATAGTAACAGCTATTCATGTCCAGACTTGCATGATGGATATCATTAAAAACTAATAATAAATAGATTAAAAAAGTTTTTATTTATCAAATCCTTTATCCGGTGATATAATGTAATATGTTATATAATATATTTATAATATTAGTACATTTTCCAGCACGTTTTGTTGCTTGTTTCAAGCTGGCTTTTTTAAACGGTCTTATTTATCTATCTATTTATTTATTTATTTATTTATTTATTTATTTATTTATTTAACTTTATCTTATTAACTGCAAGAAAGAGAAAAATGCCTGGTGAGGAAACATATTTATAACTCTGCATAACTTGTCTTGCAGATTAAATATAACAACGGATGTTTAAAAGTGATCTTGTTTGATAAATTAAAAATAAAAAATAAAATAAAAATAAATAAAATCCTGTGGTATAAGAGGCTGATAGTGGAAAACAACGACAGCATGGGCTGAGGAAATAAAATTGATTTATTTTCAATGTCCTGAAGTGTTTTATTCCTCTCCAAATGAATAAAATATATATTTTTAACACATTTTTTATTTTATTTATGCACAAATGCTGCTTACTGGTCAGAATTTATAACATTGCACCAATCAACAGGAAGTTGCATCATCGACATTTCCTGAACCTCACAGGAAGAGAAAAAGTAAGTTTTCTCATTCTATTTTCTCTTTATTTTTTAATTTCATTGTGATATTGACTGAAAATACAGGAAAGTTATTATGAAATAGAAATTAAGTGACTCATTAGAAGGCTTTCATTTCCTCATGGCATTAGCATGGATGCTAGTCAACCACGTTGTGTTTGCTAATTCTATGCTAACAACAATAACAAAAACTCATTGAAAAGCAAAATGCAGTCATTGTCAGTAAAAAAGTCTAAAAGATGAAGGTTTGCTTTCAGCGTTTTTTGCTGTTGATAAAATGATAAACAATAACTAGCTTAATGTTTAAAAATCTTCTTGCTTCGTGCAGTTCTTTGCTTGAAAGAATTTCGCGTACCACAATAAGAACACTTCATTGGTGACTATTATTTTGCAAAAATACTTCAATTCTATTAAATAAGGCTGAAATGTTCTGTATCTATGCTCACCAGTTCTTTCAACTGCACTATACGTTAAAGTACTTTCACAAACTTCAACATGTACGTTTTGCTAAGTTCAACTCGAGCGTGTTTTCAGTCAGATCAGGACGAATGAAGCCTTTCCGAATAAGAAACTGCTGATATTTTTTTTTCACTATATAACCTCCAGGCTTGCTTGAAATTGAAAGGCGCTTGGAGAATATTTATGCCTCAGGAAGGGAAACATCTGGCAGGGTATTTCAAGTGGGTCGTGATTTCGCGAGCCTCAGGGGCGCTGATGAATGCCGGACTACACCGAAAGAGGCGATGGCTAGAGCTGATTTAATCAACATATGCATCGCCTGTTTAAAACTTCCCACCGGCAAAACAATGACAGTCCATTGCCTTCACTAATTCCCTGCAGCAGCACAATTAAAAAGAAACTCTGAAGAAAAAAAACAAGACTAAATAAATGACGGAGCCAGTGAGGTGACGTGGCTAAACATTTTAGCCTTGAATTAATAAGCCCACAAACTGTGTTATTTATTTGCAGTGTCAGAGTCATAGCTATGAATTGTAATGAATTGCACCTCCACAATCTCAGCTTTTATAATAAACACTAAAAAAAACTATTTAATAGTTCATGTGGTGAAACAGATGTTTATCTTTATGTTCTATGAACATTTACAGAAAGAGTCTCTAGTAGCAGCGTCAGAACAGACGACTTTGCGCTTCCTTTGCATTGCCTTGGTAAAAGGACAAGCTGTATTTTTTCTTGTATCTTATAAAATTAACATCAGGAGAAATAAACACATCTGTTTCTAGCTACTAACGTAAGCAATAACAGGAACTCGCTTGCTTTGTGATGATATGTTGTATATCAATAAATACATGCTGTAATCAGTGGTAATTTATTGTGATATAAGAGAAATAAAGAAATTCAGGATGATTTCAGGCTTTTATTGTAAAATAATCAAGTTCAATGTGGCACTCGTGTTGTATCGCGTGACTCAAAATAATCATTGATTATTTTCCTAAAATAACATGCTCTGTCATGATTTCGGTAGATTACATAAAACGAATTAGAAGAATTTTCATTTCATTGAATTTTTTTATTCCTAATATGTTAATTAATATATACAGGGTGAAGAGATGAAGAAGGTACAGGAGTTTAAGTACTTGGGGTCAACAGTCCAGAGTAATGGAGAGTGTGGGAAAGAGGGAAAGAGGTAAAGAAGCGAGTGCAGGCAGGTTGGAATGGGTGGAGAAAGGTGTCGGGAGTTCTGTGTGATAGGAAAATATCAGCGAGAATCAAGGGGAAGGTGTACAGGACAGTGGTGAGACTGGCCATGCTGTATGGTTTAGTGACAGTGTCACTGAGGAAGAGACAGGAGTCAGAGCTAGAGGTAGCAGAGCTGAAGATGTTGAGGTTCTCTTTGGGAGTGACAAGGTTGGACAGGATTAGGAACGAGTACATCAGAGGGACAGCTCATGTTGGACGTTTGGGGGACAAAGTTAGGGAGGCCAGATTAAGATGGTTTGGACATGTTCAGAGGAGGGAGAGTGAGTATATTGGTAGGAGAATGTTGGACATGGAGCTGCCAGGCAGGAGGCAAAGAGGAAGGCCAAAGAGGAGGTATATGGATGGAATTAATGAGGATATGAAGCTAGTGGGTGCAAGTGTTGAGGATGCAGAAGATAGGGATAGGTGGAGAGAGATGATTCGCTGTGGAGACCCCTAAAAGGGAAAAGCCGAAAGAAGAAGAAAAAATGTTAATTAATGTATAGTCGAATAAATCTGACTGTGAATGATGATGTAAATAGTTACTAGAGTGAGGAATAGGAGTCTGAACCAACTCATGATTCTGGAAAATTCTGGAAAGATGATCTTGAATGAGGCCTTTTCCGATTCAAACGTTTTTTCCCAGCCACCAGATGGCACTGTTGAGTCACCCACTCCGTCTAACTCATCTCATTTCCACCTCGTTGTACCCCGGCGAGATCTGATTTATGAGCTAACCGTCGAATCCTTAATATCATCGCTAGCTTCTGCAGGTCAGAGCTGAGAAGCCAATATTTGAACACAACTAGTAGCACATTATTAAGCCTGTGTTGGCCACTTATTCAGGAGCTTTAAAGCATAATGCAGGCCAGCTCTACTCAAAGACAGTGGCTCTTTTCACCAAGTCCCGGCTTCACCCTCGATTTTAATTGGTGCTGTCTCTGGATGGGATGGGAGAGCCGAACCCGCTTAGCCCTGTCACACACGAGCCACGCGCCGGGCGCTGTTCATTTCCCGGACATCTCACTTTCAATTAGTGACCTGCCTTTTCTAGGCAGGGTGCTAGCAAGAAGCCTGGACAGCTAATGAGTCTGGGTGTGGGGACGCAGGGATGACATGACGTCAAAAGGCAGGGAAAAAAAGACTATTTTACAAATCAGAGATGATGCTGGATGTTTACTTGACAAGCTGTCCCAAATTTACACATGGGCCACATCTACCCTGAAGAGTCCTGACTTCTTTCACCTTTCTCTACAATTAAAGAAAAGGATTTCGAAAGTCGGAACAAATACAAATAAACACGAGTCATTTTTAAACCTGTACATTTATATTTTATATCAACTGGAGACAAATCTTCCCTCAAATATCATCATCATCAGCCAATCAGCTGTCTGCTTCTTCACTGATGTGGTTTAGGATGCTGTATGATTTCCTGTCATCTCTAAACATGAACAAATTAAAGCTCAGAAGCTAAGCAGGTGTAACTTTACACAGGAAATTCAACAAAAAGCCTGATTGTGAATTTAGGAAAGACATTTTCTTCACAAATGAGTCTCAGCTGTTTGAACTGGAGTGCAGCATGCATAAGAAATAGCTCCATTTCACAGAAAAACAAATCCAAACTGACCCATAACAGTGGGAGCAATTTGACTAATTGGGGATCATTGGTGTTTCTGTTAAAAAAAAAAGTCAAAAAGAGTGTTGATTTATTAATATTGTTCTAATATGTACACTAAAATAAAAATATGTACATTTTATAAAATACATGTTGCGTTGTTTGAGGTTCCATCTGCACATGCTCAGTGTAGCTTGCCGCTTCTCTGCCACTTGAGGTATGGGCGTGGCTTATGGACATTAATTTGCATATTCTCTGAGGAACTTTAAAATGATTAATTGGTTGTTCGAGGTTGTTTTTAACTACTGTACTATGTTTTTATAAAGTTACCGGCTGGCATTGCTTCTGGTTGCCATGGTAACATTGTGGGCGGTACTACTAGTATTCCAGATCAGATATGAAATTTGGTGTCTGTATATATCTTCTCTCCTATTGGTAGTCAAGCTCCATATTCGCATTACTTTTCTCAGCTTTCTCGTGTCACAGTTTACACAGAGACTCGGATATTCCACATAAACAGCTTGATTTTTATTTTAAAAAGAGAGCGAGAGAGAATGAGAGAAAAAAATGAGAAAGAGATAGTGAGAAATGCAAGCGAGAGAGAGAGAGGATGAAAGAGAGATAGTAAGAATGAGTGTGAGAGAGAGAGAGAGAGAGAATGAGAGAAAAAAATAAGAAAGAGATAGTGAGATGCAAGCGAGAGAGAGGATGAAAGAGAGATTGTAAGAACGAGAGAGAGAGAGAGAAAAGTATGAGAATGAGATTGCAAGCGAGAGAGAGAGAATAATGAATGAGAGACAATGAGAAAAAGATAGAGAGAATAAAAGTCTGAGAAAGAATGAGAGAAAGAGAAAGAGTGAAAATGCGAGAGAGGGAGAATGTGAGATAAAATGAGAGAGAGAGAGAGAGAGAGAGAGAGAGAGAATAATGAATGAAAAAGAGTGAGAAATACGAGAGAAAATGAGAATGAAAGACAGATTGTTTGATTGAGGAAGAGAGAGAGAGAGAGGGAGAGAGAATGACAGAAAAAGAATGAGAGAAAAAGCAGAAGAAAGAATAAGAGAAAGAGAGTTAAAATGCGAGAGAAAATGAGAGAATGAAAGAGAGAGAGAATGAGAGAAAAAGCATGAGAAACAGATAGCGAGAAAGGTGAGAGAGAATGAAAGACAGATAGTAAGAATGAGAGAGAGAGAGAGAGAAAAAGAGAAAGAGAGAAAGAATGAGAAAGATGGTGAGAATGCAATCAACTTCATCACACCATCCTGTCACTTATATTCCTTACTGTTTCTTATTAGCTACTAATTAATCATTGTCATTATAATAATGTTAACGAGGTCCTCGCTTGCCTGTTGAACCCGATATTGTGGCTGAAGCAGAACATACATAAACATGAAAAAATGTGCAGTGATTTTTCACAAAATGATCTCGTTTGCTTAAGGTTGCTCAATGTACCATGACAATCACTAATTAGTCCGAGGCCTCCAGGTTCATCGGATTCAGTTCTTTGTCTCATCTGGCTGTAAATATTTACACACATCCTTGTTTTAGGCTTTAAAAAGACACCTCGATGTAAATCCTAAACGTCTCCCACTGTGCTCAGCAATTACAAACCATATCAACAAGCCAGACTCTGTGACTAGATAGACGACGACATTAGCACAGCATGAACACTCGCGTATCGTCTTGCGTGTGATAAAATCCTCGTTACCTGATGCCACAGCATTTAAATGGCACGTTGGATTGTATTAGCTTTATTAAACATTAATTACTTCCTAAAAAAAAAAAGTTGTCAGCAGCGCTCTTCGACTTGGCAGACGGCAGGAGGGTTTGGCAGCAGTGTTCCTCGGGGTCCTAAAGGCCACAATTCACAATTTATTGTCTTCTAATTCAATTAATTGTAATACATTAAATTAAATGCTTGAAATCATCGCGCGAGGTTTGAAGATTTGAGGACCAGAGACAATGCTGGGTATTTAACTAATGAGAGTCATGCTAAACGAATGGTTCAAATAAACATAACTTGATACATTACCTCATATGTAGTGGACTTCTGTCTAAATTTAACTTCTTTACATATTTAATTTTCAAATAAAGTGCAGAATAAAGGTAGTGAAATATACGAGGTGAGATGCTGCCTGACATGAAGCACATTATTTTTCTAATTATATTTCTCATATAAGATTCCAAAATTAGATGTTTCACCATAACCACTAATCCACCCTACCCCCGCCTACCACCATTTCCACATACCCACCCTAACCCCTCCTACCACCATAGCCGTACATCCTAACTCTGCTTATCACCATAACCACATACCCACCATAACGCTGCCTACCACCATATATGTACATCCTAACTCCGCCTACCACCATAACCACATACCCACCCTAACTCCACCTACCACCATAACCACATACCCACCCTAACCCTGCCTACCACCATAACCATACATCCTAACTCCGCCTACCACCATAACCACATAACCACATAACCACCCTAACCCCGCCTACCGCCATAACCATACATCCTAACTCTGCCTACCACCATAACCACATACCCACCCTAACTCCACCTACCACCATAAATGTACATCCTAACTCTGCCTACCACTGTAAATGTACATTCTAACTCTACCTACCACTGTAAATGTACATTCTAACTCTACCTACCACCATAACCACATACCCATCCTAACTCCGCCTACCACCATAAATGTACATCCTAACTCTGCCTACCACTGTAAATGTACATTCTAACTCTACCTACCACCATAACCACATACCCATCCTAACTCCACCTACCACCATAAACGTATATCCTAACTCTGCCTCCCACCATAACCACATACCCACCCTAACTCCACCTACCACCATAATCGTACATCCTAACTCCACCTACCACCACAAATGTACATCCTAACTCTACCTACCACCATAACCACATACCAACCCTAACTCCGCCTACCACCATAAATGTACATCCTAAATCTGCCTCCCACCATAACCACATACCCACCCTAACTCCGCCTACCACCATAATTGTACATCCTAACTCTGCCTACCACTATTACCACATACCCACCCTTCCCTTGCCTACCTCCATAACCGTACATCCTAACTCCACCTGCCACCATAATCACTCTGACCCCAGGTATCACCACCATTACCACCCATCCACCCTAACCCTGCCTACTACAATAACCACTCATCTACCCTAACACCACCTACTACCATAACCACCAATCCACCCTTAACCCATTTACCACCCTAACCCTGTCTACCACCATTTCCACCCATCCACCCTGATCGTGCCTACCTAACCACCCATAACCTAACCCTGCCTCAACACCTTTTCCCTGTGTACCTGTGTTAACTTTATTGTATATGGTGTTGCATCAGGTTATTTATTTTGCAACATAAGTATTTATATAATTTTTTAAATATAATTATTTATATAACTATTATTTATTGTTTTTTCCCACATTTTTCACGTTATGTTTTATCCAACTCATACTTATTCTGCTCTGTTACTTGTATGTTACTTTGAGAATAAAGCACACAGTGAACTAAATAAATATAAATGTAGAAAAACAGTGAGCGAACTACAATTTCTATTTGGAATTTTTTTGGAAAGCGAAGGAAAAACAGCATCTCCTTTTATTCGCTCTCAAACCCTTGCCTTGATTTTTAAATAATATCCTTTTGAATGAATAACACACCGAGTGACATTTTGGATTAGTTTTGCAGAAACAATGAAATAAACATTTCTCCGTAGCGGATCCAGACTTTCGTATCCGACTATAAATAAAGAGTTATAAGCCTCGTTCACTTTCCGTATCACCATAAACACAGCGAGAGGAAATAGAGCAATATGAGTTATGATGTTGCTGTAGAACCCCTCGTGTGGATTGTAAGCGCCTCAGCTGGCCACAGTGTTGCTGATAGAGCCGAGTTTGCCGTGCTCAGGTGTGAAAGGTCCTCACTGCGACGCTTTGAATTCAATCTCGCACGGCACGATTGGGTTCAATTCAATTTCAGGCCCATCCAATTTAGAAAGTTTTTTCTTTTTTTGGTTCTCCTAAAAGAATCATTTCTGAGCTCTGATCTCTCGTGAAATATATGCCAATTCTCTCTTTGAATCGGAGTTTCAAAGTAATACTTGAATCGATTGCATTAAAGATAATGTGTGTGAACTTTACCAGGCGATGTTCTTCTCTGAGAGAGATTAGATTGAATCGGAGTTGTATTAATTTTAACTCGTCGCTTATAATGAAAATTATGGGCCATGTTCAGAGCTGAGTAATGAGGAATTAAGTATCGATGTGAAAATTGTGCACATTGATACTCAGACCTCTGATGTAACCCGAATACTTGAGCATAGTTCTGAAAAAGTTGGCCAAAAATGGGCGGAGTTTGCACAAAAAGAGCCGTGTCTCGATCCTGAGCTAAGCACATTTTTCACGCTTGAGTGAGGAGCAGCATTAAGTCCAGCGCCACTTTCAGACACTTTCACGTAACTACATGTAACGGTACCCCTGGACACTTCCCCTCCTAACCGCCAGAGGGAGGTCATCATCGCACTTCCTGTCTCTTAGCATATTTAAACCCATTTAACATATAGCACTATGTGAAGTATTGTTAGCTGTGTCTTTCAAATCATTGAATTCAGGTGTTGTTTTTCAGGGGTTGGACTTGGCCCCTTAATGCTTCAGCATACCAAGACATTTTGGACAATTTCATGCTCCCAACTTTGTGGGAACAGTTTGGGGATGACCCCTTCCTGTTCCAACATGACTGCACACCAGTGCACAAAGCAAGCTCCATAAAGACATGGATGAGCGAGTTTGGTGTGGAGAAACTTGACTGACCTGCACCTCAACCTGATAGAACACCTTTGGGATGAATTAGAATTCAATAGACTATGAGCCAGACCTTCTCATCCAACCTCACAAATCCGCTTCTAGAGGAATGGTAAAAAATTCCCATAAACACACTCCTAAACCTTGTGGAAAGCCTTCCCAGAAGAGTTGAAGCTGTTATAGCTGCAAAGGGCGGGACAACTCCTTATTAAATTCGTGTGCATGTAAAGGCAGACGTCCCGAAACTTTTGGCAACAGTGTAGGTCCAAAACCTGTGCTGGATCAAGTGCTATTTTATAAGTATCCCAATAACGATGACAGAATCTATATTGTTCAATTAAAACAGATTTGCTACAACTAATACAACTTCATCTAGAACTTTCCATGAAGCAATAGATTACATTGCATTCTACATTTATGTCTATTGTCTATTTTATTAGACCTTTTTTACCCTAAAATCTTGCTCTAAACAAAAATGGGCAAAAATTTAAGTATACACATCTAAGGGTTAAAATCAATGTTCTAGATGCTATCAAAAACCCTGACCTCACGGTCAAGCTACTCAAGAAACATCTGAATGCAAAGGATTTGGACATGTAGATGATTTTAATGATCTGAATGAAGTATCTGCATAACCTGACTGTGAATACAAGGAACTTTCCACACATCTACGTCTACTAACTTTTTTTAAATGACTTATTTATTTATTATTATTTTACAGTGGACTGACAAGGTGTTAGCACTAACAAGAATTCAGAAGCCTCCTGACTCTGGCCATGTGCTCTAATTATGATTTTATTTTTTCTTGGATAAGTCTTAATAAAGAGACCCTGCTGTGAATAAATCTTGCTGATTTTACTCACATAGAGTCTGTTTAATAAAAGTTATCCAAAAGAATTCATAGTCCAAGACCATAGCCAGGGTCAAAGTGATTGCAAAGTATGGGCACATGTGTGTATGGCTAGTAAATCTATCATCTGTGATTTAAGACAGGCTGAGGGGAAAATCAGAAAAAAATACAAATAACATAAAAAACTAGAAAACAAATACATCTACTAGCAATGACAAGTAGGATAGGTTTAGAGCATAGCATACACAATGTTCTCACTTATTTCAGTGATTTTATTGCTTTTGGTGGCTAAAAAGTAGGCTAAATATAATTTAAAGTAATTAAAATACAACTTTATTAATGGCCAAGAATAATAAAAAATAATAAACATAAAAATCATATTAATCTTACTTGAATCCTAAATAAACCTAATATTACTGACTTTTTTCAATTTAATTTAATTTAATTTAATTTCATTTCATTTAACCAAAAGTGTTTGGTCACAACATTGAGGACAACAAAAAGTTTCAAAGTGACATAAAACAAACATGGAGGACAGAGTGACTGTGAAAAATGAGTCTTATCAGTGAGCGAACGTACGGAGATGTAACCTAGACGTATAAGATGGAAAATATTCCAAATCTACAGTGAAGGCAACTGACGTCCTCGTCACCTGTTTTCATTTTCATTCCTGAGAATAATAAATCTAATCCAAAGAGCAAGCTAGGCTAATTAGTAGCCAGGATTGAGGTTAGCAATGGTTACAGTGGGATACACAGAATTATTTTTTTTCCATTGCTGCATAAAAAGCTTAGCAGAATAAAAACCCTTGCATATAACGAAAGCTGGCTTAGAGAGATTTAAATGTCATGTCATTATTGTTTTTAGGTTTTATTCTACACTGTGGAGCTTTTCAAGCAGCCCTGCTTTCAGATATAAAGTATTTGGCACGGTGGTCAGTATTATGGGTTGGGTGTCAGGAACAAAGCTGAAATGAAACCCACACTACTGGCAGGCACACTACAACACACCCTGGCCTGGACAACACAACACTAAACCTAAATGGACAGGGATGAGAATGCTAAGCAGGGAGAAAGCTGCAGAAAACAAAAAGATTCTGTAATTACGGGGTGCTTATCTATAGAGAAATGCTTTTTATTCAGAATATAGAGAGAAACTGTGTACTAATTTAGCATATTCAGTCGCTAGCTAATAGCTTTCTTGCTAATAAGCATCATGAACTAGTTAGTTAGAACTGTACAACTAGCTAGCTAGCAAGGCAGTCAATTAGCTCAGAAAAGTTAAAGGAAATGCCTCACAAGAGCACTAGATAACTAGAATGTCATATATGTGCTAATTTAGCATGTTTAGTTGCTAGCTAATAGCTTACTTGCTAATAACCATTAGTAATTAGTTAGTTAGAACTGTACATCTAGCTAGCTAGCTAGGTAGCCAATTAGCTCAGAAAAGTTAAAGAAATTGTCTCACAAAAGCATTAGATAAAGAGAATGTCATATATGTGCTAATTTAGCATGTTCAGTCGCTAGCTTATATAGTGGTGTGTATAAAGTGTTGGCCCCCTTCCTGATTTCTTATTTTTTTTGCATGTTTGTCACACTTTAATGTTTCAGATAATTAAACACATTTAAATATTAGTCAAAGATAACACAAGTAAACACATCATGCAGTTTTTAAATGAAGGTTTTTATTATTAAGGGAAAACAAAATCCAAAACTACATGGCCCTGTGTGAAAAAGTGTTTGCCCCCCCCCCTGTTAAAACATGACTTAATTGTGGTTTATCACACCTGAGTTCAATTTCTCTAGCCACACCCAGACCTGATTACTGCCACACCTGTTCGCAATCAAGAACTCACTTAAATAGGACCTGCCTGACAAAGTGAAGTAGACCAAAAGCTAGTCATCTTGCCGAGATCCAAAGAAATTCAAAAACAAATGAGAAAGAAAGTAATTGAGATCTATCAGTCTGGAAAAGGTTATAAAGCCATTTCTAAAGCTTTGGGACTACCGCGAACCACAGTGAGAGCCATTATCTACAAATGGCGAACACATGGAACAGTGGAGAACCTTCCCAGGAGCGGCCGGCCAACCAAAATTACCCCAAGAGCACAGCGACAACTCATCCAGGAGGTCACAAAAGACCCCACAACAACATTTAAAGAACTGCAGGCCTCACTTGCCTCAGTTAAGGTGAGTGTTCATGACTCCACCATAAGAAAGAGACTGGGCAAAAATGGTTTGCATGGCAGAGTTCAAAGATGAAAACTGCTGCTGAGCAAAAAGAACATAAAGGCTCGTCTCAGTTTTGCCAGAAAACATCTTGATGATTCCCAAGACTTTTGGGAAAATACTCTGTGGACTGACGAGACAAAAATTGAACTTTTGGAAGGTCTGTGTCCCATTACGCCTGGCATAAAAGTAACACCGCATTTCAGAAAAAGAACATCATACCAACAGTAAAATATGGTGGTGGTAGTGTGATGGTCTGGGGCTGTTTTGCTGCTTCAGGACCTGGAAGACTTGCTGTGATAAATGGAATCATGAATTCTGCTGTCTACCAAAAAATCCTGAAGGAGAATGTCCGGCCATCTGTTTGTGACCTCAAGCTGAAGCGAACTTGGGTTCTGCAGCAGGACAATGATCCAAAACACACCAGCAAGTCCACCTCTGAATAGCTGAAGTAAAACGAAAATGAAGACTTTGGAGTGGCCTAGTCAAAGTCCTGACCTCAATCCGATTGAGATGCTGTGGCATGACCTTAAAAAGGTGGTTCATGCTCGAAAACCCTCCAATGTGGCTGAATTACAACAATTCTGCAAAGATGAGTGGGCCAAAATTCCTCCACAGCGCTGTAACAGACTCATTGCAAGTTATGGAAAACGTTTGATTGCAGTTGTTGCTGCTAAGGGTGGCCCAACCAGTTATTAGGCTTAGGGGGCAAATACTTTTTCACACAGGGCCATGTAGTTTTGGATTTTGTTTTCCCATAATAATAAAAACCTTCATTTAAAAACTGCATGATGTGTTTACTTGTGTTATCTTTGACTAATATTTAAATGTGTTTGATTATCTGAAACATTAAAGTGTGACAAACATGCAAAAAAAAAAATCAGGAAGGGGGCCAACACTTTTTCACACCACTGTAGCTTGCTTGCTAATATGCATTGTAATTAGTTAGTTAGAACAGTACATCTAGCTAGCAAGCTAGGTAGCCAATTAGCTCAGAAAAGTTAAAGAAATTGCCTCACATGAGCACTAGATAGTTGAGATAATTTAGCATATTCAGTCGCTAGCTAATAGCTTGCTTGCATGCTAATAGACATTATAAATTAGTTAGATAGAACTGTACATCTAGCTAGCTAACTCAGTAGCCAATTAGCTAAAAAAAGTTAAAGAAATTGTCTAACAAGAGCCCTAGGTTAAGAGAATGTCATATATGTACTAATTTAGCATGTTCAGTTGCTAGCTAAAAGCTTGTTTTATATTTAGCGTTAGTAATTAGTTAGTTAGCCAATTAGCTGAGAAAAGTTAAAGAAATTCACTCACAAAAGCACTAGATGAACAGAATGTCATGTATGTGCTAATTTAGCATGTTCACTAGCTAATAGCTGTCTTGCTAATACGCATTATGAACTAGTTAGGACTGTACATTTAGCTAGGCAATTTCTATTTTTCAGCTAATTGGCCACTTAACAAGCTAGTTAGATGTACAGTTCTAACTAATTACCAATGCCTATTAGCAAGAAAGCTATTAGCGGCTGAATATGCTAAATTAGCACGTATATCACATTCTCTTTAGTGCTCTTGCATATTCAGTCGCTAGATAATAGTTTGCTTGCTAATATGCATTTGTAATTAGATAGTTAGAACTGTACATTTAGCTAGCTAGGTAGCCAGTTAGCATTGAAAAGTTAAAGCAAATATCTCACAAGGGCACTATATAAAGAGAATGTGATATGTGCTACTTTAGTATGTTTAGTTGCTAGCTAATAGCTTGGGACTATTAATTAATTAAAACTAATTAACTTAATAGCTAACTACCCTGATAGCTAATGAGATATTATAAAGCTAGCTAGTTTTATTGATGAATCCCTGTTGGTCTGAGACCGCACTGCACTCTGAATCGAACCAGATGAAAGCTGACTAAAATTCCACACCTTATTCAAGACACACCTTATTCTTCTCCTGAACTGCTGAATCCACTTCCATCAGCAAAAATCGTAGCCTCTCCCTGTTCTTGAGCTCTTCAAAGCACTCGAGAAGCCTAGCGGCTTTTCACGTCTGGGTGGCTAAAGGATCTGAGAGTGTTTCATCAGGAGAGAGGAAAAAAACCCTTTATAGGGAGAGTAAATCTATATCAGCTAACTAGATAACTTTTTAAGCTAAAGTTTATCTACTGCTGAGATAACAGTCCTGCTAGCTAGCTACCTCTGTAAAAAAAAAAAACAAAAAAAAAAAAAAACAACTTTGTAGAGACTTAAGAAGCAGAAAAGTTAAAAAAAAGCCTAAATATCAGACATTTTGTTTTTTTTAGTCTTTGTTGTTTTGACTTGTTCACAGCACAGAAGCCTCCTCCACACAGCTATTAAAGGCTGACATTAAATGTCATTCACAAACTGTTAGCATTAGCTAAAGCAGGAGAGTTGCTAATTTACCTGAAATCCAGTGCTAGTTATATATAGTGCTTTGGGAGTCCAGATGTTCCTTTAAATAAACTGTTAATCTCATGCCTCATTTGTAGCTGTTGCAGCTAATAGCATAGCCAATTAAAGGCATATTCAGTCCTTAAATTAGCAACGATTATAGAGCGTGATGCCACATAAAATGCTAGGATTGGTGTTTTTGACTGTGCGTAATCGAATTAAGATTAAATTGACCAGCTAACTAATCTGGTAGCTACTAAATGTGGTGTAAACAATTGCTTAGGGCTCCAGGGTTTTTTATTTTTTGATAAGAAGGGGTGCTGAGCTCATGGTTGTTCCCACAGCTCACTGACCCCACAAAGGTTCCTTGGATTCTTGGAATACATGTTAAGGTACTCAGTCTACAAGCTCTTTGGATGTCTTCAGAAATTCTTCCAACAACAAACTGTATACTTGGCTAAAGCAATGATTTACAAACGAGCCTGAAAGAGAAGTACACCCAATGCGCTGGTTACAGATCAGGATAAAAAAAAAAAAGCGATGTTTCTGTGCAGTGCATCAAGTTGCCCCTGAGCCAGCGCTGAAACAAAAGCAGAAGAATAGCATGTGAGACTTTGTTCTGGTAATGACTCGGGGGCCGAGCACCGCTCAGAGCAGCGCAAAAATAACCTGCTCGGAATGGCATCAGCATTAATGCAAATTCCTCCTGACTTGCAGGCTTGTAGACGTGCAATGTGAGACATACGTTTTGCACTGAACTATTACATGAAGTGACCATGGTCAAGAAATTCATGCCTCATGCCTCACAGATTTGATCTGCTGATGTCCAGAAGACATAATATTTCCTCTCAGAGTTTTGGATACGCAGATAGCGTATAGACAGGATAGCTGTCACTCAGCGAGGACAGGTTTAGTGCCTCGGATTGTCAGCACCACTGCTTCTGAAGAACGAAGAAACAGGAAAGAAGACAGACCGCATTATCTTGCCCTAGAAAAGGAATTCGGACGCACTCGCTGACAGGTTTTCTATGTATGAGCAGGGACGATTCTTAACAATGTCTTGCGTGACACTTTAATTGAACCTTAAAGTACTTCATTCGTAAATTAACCTAAAGGCACGAGGAGTGTGTTAATCTCTCATGCGCTTCGTTTCACACAGAGTCAATAGCAGACCCATTAGTCAGAGGTAAACATATTTACCAAAGATTAGGAACAAATTATTGAGTCACGGCCACTAAAATCACTCAGGCTCTCAATTTGAGGTTTTTTAAACCCTTAACTTGAACACTTTCTAAACAACTTTTTTTCCCCTCAGCTTTCAGATTTCCAAATAAATCATAGGGTTTAGGTTAGATACACTCACATACAGGATTATTAGCTGTTGTAGGAAAGGTAAGTAATGAGGCTTGGAATCTTGAAACACGTTTTATTGTCTGAAAACTGCTGAAGTTCCTTCTTTACAAAATGCTTGTACAAAGGTTTAGACAAATAAAGTATGAATTCATAGCTGGTGTAATCTTATCCTAGAATAAAGTGGTGTCTAAAATGACATTTATGCCATTTCTCTTATACTCCAAATGCATTTTTACTCTGTAGCTACAAGCTAATGCAGCTAACAGGTAAGAGAAGCTTTTACTCTCAACTCTCTACTATATTGCCAAAATATTGCCAAAATATTTCAGGGGTTGGGCTCGGTCCCTTAGTTCCAGTGAAAGGAATTCTTAATGCTTCAGCATACCAAGACATTTTGGACAATTTCATGCACTTTGTGGGGACAGTTTGGGGATGACCCCTTCCTGTTCCAACATGACAGCGCACCAGTGCACAAAGCAAGGTCCAAAAAGACATGGATGAGCGAGTTTGGTGTGGAAGAACATGACTTGGCGAGCCAGGCCAAAACTGGGACGTCTGCCTTTAAATGCACATGAATTTAATATGGAGTTAACCCACCCTATGCAGCTATAACAGCTTCAACTCTTCTGGGAAGGCTTTCCACATGGTTTAGGAGTGTGTTTATGGGAAAGGCCTGGCTTGCAGTCTCTGGTCTAATTCATCCCGAAGGTGTTCTATCAGGTTGAGGTCAGGACTCTGTGAAGTTCCTCCACACCAAACTCACTCATCCATGTCATTATGGACCTTGTTTTGTGCACTGGTGTGCAGTCATGTTGGAACAGGAAGGGGTCATCCCCAAATTGTTCCCACAAAGTTGGGAGCATGAAATTGTCCAAAATGTCTTGGTATTCTGAAACATTAAGAGTTCCTTTCACTGGAACTAAGGGGCCAAGCCCAACCCCTGAAAAACAAAACCTGAACTCAATGATTCGGAGGGGTGTCCCAAAACATTTGACAATATAGTGTATATATTATTCTGTTATTTTGACCATTTTTAGACTTGTTTATGAGTCAAATCACTTACTTCCTTAGCAAACTGTTTGGTGTTTAGACTCAGATAAGATTAGCCTCAAAGCGTAGCCTAAGGTCTAACAAAAGAAGTGTACTTATTGAAGTAAGTTGTGATGTAATAAATACCCAAATTGTCTAGTTTTTTAAATCTGTTCATTTTCCAAATTTTCTGAGGAAAGTGTGTGAAGACTCACAGATTCTTGCTGGTTATCTAGATTACCATCCAAACATGCTAACAAAAAAGCTAAAGATGTAAACATCCAATACGTCGTTGCCATTCCACTTAATTTTAGCTAAAATGTAAACTAATTCATTCATTCATTGTCTACCGCTTATCCGATCTATTCTCCGGTCACAGGGAGCCTGTGCCTATCTCAGGCATCATTGGGCATCAAGGCAGGATACACCCTGGACGGAGTGCCAACCCATCGCAGGGCACACACAATACAGACAATTTAGAGATGCCAATCAACCTGCAATGCATGTTTTTGGACCGGGGGAGGAAACCGGAGCACCTGGAGGAAACTCCTGAGGCACGGGGAGAACATGCAAACTCCGCACACACGGTGGAGGCGGTAATCAAACCCCCAACCCTGGAGGTGTGAGGCAAACGTGCTAACCACCAAGCCACCAAGCCCCCTGTAAACTAAGTTATTTAAGTGAATGTAGCTAGTTTGTTCCTGACATATTATTTACGTTGTAAAGCTAGCAAGCTTGGTATAATGATTAGCTAAAAAGATACCTGCTAATGTTAGAAGTAAAATATTTTATTGGATATCATTGACTGTAAAGAATAATAATAAGTAATAATATCTGTATATTTAACAGAGTTTTCAGTTCAGCAGAATTCCAGTTATTTTTAACTGTTGAGTTGAGTCACAAGCTGGGAAGCAGTAGGAGTACAGGGCAGCGGTGTTAAATTAGTTTGGATATTTTATATATAAAACATTAATATCGTAACTGTGAAGGCGTTGGAAATATATATTTATATCATGTGTGTTTTTTGCAGTGTGAATGTCAACTTGTAGCTTAGCCACAGTAAAGACTATTGAACTGGAAAGAATATTGTACTGTATATGTTCCTAAACAAAAATTAAAAAGATTATAATAGTAATAATAATGAATTTCCTACATTCAGCATGATTACGACCAGGAATTTTGGTCCAGAAGCTGTAGGAAAAGGAAGAAATGAGGATGACACTCAAAAAGGAACCTTAATCTCATCTTGGTGATGCTAGATACTGCAATTCTAAACCATTTCTCTTCTATCATTGTGTAAAACATGGTCAAAAAGTGGTATTGGCTAAGCTTTCGATTCATGCTAGTTTTGACCCGTAGTGGAACTGACAATGGAGACTTGAGTGCAAAGTGTTCATAGTAATTGCAGTCCTAAAGCTATCATAGCAATTGTAGCCATCATGGGCGAAGTTGGTGACTCAGATCATTTCACTCATATCAGTAATAACAACTGACTTTTTCAGCTCACAAAAACAATCCATGTGAGGTTTTCTGACCAGTGATTTCTTTGCCTTCTGGCTGAAATTGTTCATGAAACCCTCTAGGTTCTAATGTTAAATATAAAATTACCTCTCATTTCTAACAAATATGATAATGAAATAATTATTACCATAAATCAGTGATGAACTTCAAATATCACTTGCTACATTTATATTGCCAAAGGTTTTGGGACACCCCTCCAAATCATTGAATTCAGATGTTGTTTTTCAGGGGTGGGGCTCGGCCCCTTAGTTCCAGTGAAAGGAACTCTTAATGCTTCAGCATACCAAGACATTTTGTACAATTTCATGCTCTCAACTTTGTGGGAACAGTTTGGGGATGACCCCTTCCTGTTCCAACATGACTGCACACCAGTGCACAAAGCAAGGTCCATAAAGACATGATTGAACGAGTTTGGCATGGAGGAACTTCACAGAGTCCTGACCTCGGCCCGATAGAACACCTTTGGGATGAATTAGAGCAGAGACTCATGTCCAACATCAGTGCCTGACCTCACAAATGTGCTTCTAGTTGAATGGTCAAAGATTCCCATAAACATACTCCTAAACCTTGTGGAAAGCCTTTCCAGAAGAGTTGAAGCTGTTATAGCTGCAAAGGGCGGGACAACTCCATATTACATTCATGTGCATGTAAAGGCAGATGTCCCAGTTTTGGAATGGCTCACAGTCTCTGCTCTAATTCATCCCAAAGGTGTTCTGTTGGGTTGAGGTCAGGCCAGTCAAGTTCCTCCACACCAAACTCGCTCATCCGTGTCTTTTTGGACCTTGCTTTGTGCACTGGTGCGCAGTCATGTTGGAACAGGAAGGGGTCATCCCCAAACTGTTCCCACAAAGTTGGGAGCATGAAATTGTCCGAAATGTCTTGGTATGCTGAAGCATTAAGAGTTTCTTTCACTGGAACTAAGGGTCCAAGCCCAACCTCTGAAAAACAACAATTGAATTCAGTTTGTTGGGGTGTCCCAAAACTTTTGGCAACACAGTGTATATATCTGCGCTTTGTTATGACAATATTCTCTTGATCACCTCTCATAATATATTTTTGCCAGATAAAAACAGCTGAATAGAGCAACCAAGCAGCCAGGGGGAACCTCTGGGGTAAATCCATGGCTCCTGGGGGTAAATGCAATAGTTCTCAGGTCTGATCAGATCAAATTTTTGCTTTTGGCTTAATGCTAGATTTGAGTTTTAGGAAACTGAAGTGAAGCATGGCGGTGGTAGATTTTTATTTAGGAATCTGGTTGAAGGCAAGATGGATAGAGTCGAGACTTGAGACTGGGGTGGAACTTCACCTTCCAATAGGACAACAAATCTAAGAGTAGTCAGTGGATCTGAGGATCAGAGTATTGGACATAGTGCTAGCAAGCATCATTAAACAAAATAACGACACTTTTTTTAACTAACTTTTTTTTCCTGATTTTTTAGAGGCTTCACAATGACCAGCTGCTGGTGTGTAAAAGATGATTTGTCTTTATTATTCACACGAGGTTATATTTCATTTGCATATTCATCACAAGACGTGAAAAGTAATGTAGATGCTTCCACACTGTGAAGCATGGTGGTGGAAGCATCATGTTTTGAGGGAAACTGAGAAATTTATCATTTATGAAAGATTAATATTAGACAAAAAGTTCAAGATTAATATTAGACTTATATTTAAAATCACTTGTATTAATCCCTAATCCCTAATCCACAAGCCTGAGGTGACTGTGGCAAAGAAAAACTCCCTTAGATGGTAAGAGGAAGAAACCTTGAGAGGAACCAGACTCAAAAGGGAACCTCATCCTCATTTGGGTCACACCAGAGAGTGTGAATTATCATAAACACCGGAGAGTGTGATTATGAATAATGTCCTTTCTATAATCATATACAGTCAGCTGGGGTTGTGTAACCAGGAGCTACTGAGCAACTCATAATAATAATATAGCATTAAATAGTTTTAAAATATGTTTAACAAGAAATTTAGATGAAAATACATGTTTTAATTCAACATCTAATTCATAAGAGAAATGTAATATATTTAAAATGGTCATGAATGCAGTTCATGTGCCTTTAAGTGTGTGTGTGTGTGTGTGTGTGAGATTTGTCCCACATCATTCCATTGATGAGAACCTGTGATATAACGCTGTCGAGCTCCTGGATTTCAAATTTAACTAAATTTCTCACGTCTAAAATCCTGACCCCCAATGCGAAGTGATCAGATGCAAGAGTACCAGTGTAAATTAAACCAGTGTTACACACGTTACTCATCACACATGAGCCTCAAGTTTTCATTATTTCTAAGGGTAGATTTGCTTTCAGTAAAGGTCACAGGATTGTTAAGGCAGCTGCTGTGCTTTGCACACTTATCACAGGAGGGGTATCCTGACTGACACCTAATGCATTTTATATAAGCTTGTGCAGGTGCATCACACGCCATTGCACTAATTTAAAGGGATAGTTGTTTCAGTTTAAACAGAAAGCCAGCCTTCAGAGTATTAACCTCTAGCAACAAATATAACAGAAACTCTGACAAAGACATTGGCTTTGGGTCTCTACTGCGAATGGCTATCATTAAGCGTTGTTTACTTATTCCACACAAGAATCACGGAATTGACCACATCTGCACAGAGCTCCTCTTTAACACAGAAACATGCTCACAATTCTGAGGCTGTATTTGCTGGATACGTGCATACTGGGATGGATTGTGATGCTGGATTCGTGTGTACTGGGAAGGATTGAGATGCTGGATATGTGCATACTGGGATGGATTGAGATGCCGGATTCGTGCGTACCGGAATGGATTGAGATGCTGGATTGGTGCATATTGGGACGGATTAAGATATGGATTGGTGTATATTCGGACAGATTAAGATGCTGGTTCGTGCATACTGGGACGGACTGGGATGCTGGATTGTGCATACTGTGATTGATTGAGATGCTGGATGCCTGCATACTGGGATGGATTGAGATGCTGGATTCATGCATAAAGGGATGGATTGGGATGCTGTGGTAATTATTGAAAAATTGCAGTCTTCTCATAATATTATGGAGTTTCCTTGATTTTCTGATCATTTCTGCAATCGTAGTATTGAGAAACACTGAAAGGACTGGTTACCAATCTTAGAGTGCCAAAAGATGACCTGGATTTGTATTTCACACTTTTCGAGCAGTGTCAAAGTAGAGACCTTCACAACCTCGGTGACATGTTTATGAGGAATAAAGAGAGAGAGAGAGAGAGAGAGAGAGAGAGAGAGAGAGAGAGAGAGAGAGAAGGAAGATACATTACTGAGATGTCCACCTGAAAGTGATTGGTTCCAATATCACACTTTCTCTTCTGCACACTCCATGGTGCCTCGGTTCAGTTTCCGGGTCCTTTGTTTTCCATGTTATTTCTCTCCCATAAAAGCAGCAGATGGAACGTGTTTGAGAGTAAGCTCAACAGACGACTTCCTTCTTCGTCTGTACCTCAATATTTCACTTTGTGAAAAAAAACCGATGCCATAACCAAGCCATCACTTTCTCCACCTCTGTTCTTTATTTATTTGTCCTGATTCAACCCTAGATGCAAGCCCAGAAAAAATAAATGCCTCATGCTTTCTTTTCAAAGCCTATATGCTGCTTTTAAAGTCTAACAGCATGACTAGCATTGTGAAATAATAGTACCATTATTAAAAATAAAAAACATCAGGCAGTTTTTAATAAATAAAAAATACACATTGGTTTCAATAAATAGGTGCTAAAATGGTTTCGTTTAATTATATATATTGTCATAAATAATAGAGCACAGCAGCTCATGCTCATGAGAATAAGTCATTCATCCAAAAAGCACAAAAATAAGTGAGCAAAATATTGTTCCACATAACACTGACATGCATCAATTTTTTTTTATATTATGCAAGCAGTTTTGGGGCAGTGGTGGCTCAAGTGGTTAAGGCTCTGGATTGTTGATCAGGGTTCAAGCCACCGAGCCACCAAGCTCCACTACTGAGCAAGGCCCTTAACCCTCCCTGCTCCAGAGGCATTGTATCATACGCTATATTGCCAAAAGTTTTGGGACACCCCTCCAAACCATTGAATTCAGGTGTTGTTTTTCAGCGGTTGGGCTTGGCCCCTTAGTTCCAGTGAAAGGAACTCTTAATGCTTCAGCATACCAAGACATTTTGGACAATTTCCTGCTCCCAACTTTGTGGGAACAGTTTTACAGTTAGTTCTGGGAATCAAGAGGAAGGTTCAGAGAAGTCGTTCAGAAATAAGAAAAGAATTGACATTTTTTGGTACAACTTTAGGGTGCTAGCGATAACCCTAGTTGCTGGTTAGTTTCCTTCCCTCATGTGTTGTATTCTCTGCCCTCATGTCATGGAAGGACCATGGTGACTTCATGCACAGCAATTGGCTTGAAAATAATAAACGTTTGGCTTTTCAGTCTTGCGTGTTATCTCTATGTAACTAATAAAACTGATTGTTTTTGGACTGCTTCTCCGGAGCAGTGTGATGTTCATGTGGCCACATGTTGCTGTTTATAGAAGGACATAATCAGCTAAATTATGTCAAAACCTACACTATGTCAAACCCTCATTGTCATCTCTGAACCCCTCCATTAGAGCGAATCAATTCAGCATGTTTAATCCATCATATCCTTGTAACACAGCCAGGTCAGCCGCCCAGACGGAGAAAACTGTTTCTCTGGAAGCATATGGACAACCAAGGATTATAAAGTGGAGGCACGAACAGGAACAAATCTCTGCCATTATCACTGATCCGACATATTTGTCATAATAAAGCTATTATTATGACAATTCCACAGATACACATTATAAATGGGCTGAATTTAGATGAACAGGAATAGAGCCAGTGGCTGAGTGTTATAATGCTTTGGCTGGAACAGAGTCAGCTTGATCGTTTAATGATGATGCCAAATATCTGCGTCCATGCCTGCATCGCAGCTGCGCTCATCCTGACCCATCATGTTCATCATCTGGCCTAACAGCCATTCAAAAAAAAAAAAATTGGTTGAGGGCTGGACTTTAACACGTTTACTTTGATGGAAAAAAAGCAGAAATGGTTCTGTTTGACATAGCAGATAAATCAGACATGGTTGGTTGCATTAAATGTTGTTATTTGGGACTTTTATTGATTTTATTTTTTAATATTCCAGATACATATTACAATTTCATACCTCTGATTTTGAATCTTTATTAAGTAACTAAAAAAATGGCTAAATATTAGGACGTGCTGGACTGAGTGCTATTTAGTAATCTGCCAAATAAAGAGCGTGGAAGCCACATAGTAGCCGTATTCCCGGTTACACACCCAGACGACGATGGGTTCCCTTCTGAGTCTGGTTCCTCTTAAGGTTTCTTCTAAATATCATCTTTTTCTTACCATTGATGCATGTGACTTCTGTAAAACTGCTTTATGGCAGTTAAAACTGTAAAACTGCTTTAAGTTCATTGTTAAAAATGCTATACATCACAACTGAATCGAATATTAGGGCACAAGGAATGTGTTTCTGAGGAACTCTATTCTAAATATGTGAAACTTTCCTGACAGAAATAATAACATAAAATATATCACTTGGTGCTCCGGGAATCTCAACAGGAAACCCTACATACACTAAGAAGTTAAAGTCATCGCCAAAAGTTTTGGGATGTCTGCTTTTACATGCACATGAATGTAATATGGAGTTGTTCCACCCTTTGCAGCTATAACAGCTTTAACTCTTCTGGGAAGGCTTTCTACAGAGTTTAGGAATATGTTTATGGGAATTTTTGACCATTCCTTTAGAAGCGCATTTGTGAGGTCAGGCACTGATGTTGGATGTGAAGGCCTGGCTTGCAGTCTCCGGTCTATTTCATCCCAAAGGTGTTCTATCGGGTTGAGGTCAGGACTCTATGAAGTTCCTCCACACCAAACTCGCACATTCATGTTTTTATGGACCTTGCTTTGTGCACTGGTGTGCAGTCATGTTGGAACAGGAAGGGGTCATCTCCAAACTGTTCCCACAAAGTTGAGAGCATGAAATTGTCCAAAATGTCTTGGTATGCTGAAGCATTAAGAGTTCCTTTCACTGGAACTAAGGATCCAAGCCCAACCCCTGAAAAACATCTGAATTCAGTGATTTGGAGGGGTGTCCCAAAACTTTTGGCAATATAGTGTACAACCACGCCTACTTCCTCAGTCTCATATTGTCATAATTCTACACAATTGTTGTTGCTGCTGTTACCTCATGGGGATGTGGTAGCTTAATGGTTAAGGTGCTCTGGTTTTCTTTCTGAATAATAATTAAAAATCATATAGATTAGATTAGATTCAACTTCATTGTCATTGCACATGGGTACAAGGCGACACACATCTGTTAGGAAACAGGCTTTCAATATTCCTAGATTGACCATGTAGAAGAACGGTTGGTGTTGAACCTTTGCGCTACAGGATATGCTAACAGATTTTGTTTATATAATAAATTTTTTCAAGCTAAAGCAAACACACAAAACAAATACAAGGTCAAGAGGGACAGAAAGGAGAGTCGAGCTATTGTATTGCGTTAGAAAATTTTTACAGTTAGTTCACTGGGAATCAAGAGGAAGGTGCAGAGAAGTTGTTCAGAAATTGAAAAGAATTGAAATTCTGTGGTACAACTTCAGGGTGCTGGCAATAACTCAGTTTGATACAGCAATTTGACATGAAGTGATGCTAGCTGATTTCAAAGACCTTGATCTGAAGCATGACTTCATTTACAACTAATCTTTCTTTAACGACAAAACGACGTCGTTTTTTTTAAAAAAAAAAAAAAGGTCTGACTGCTTGGCAGAGACACTTTGCCTGGAGACATTTCAGTATTTAATTGAACTTGAGGCTTGGCTCAGGGGAGGAAATGTTCTCGCTGCTGCTTTATTACATTTCAAAGAGCCGCTTATTAAACCTGAAGCGAGAGGACAAATTAAGGCAAAGGTTTTTAGCATTAGAAATCAATCATTCATTCTGTAACTCATAGAAATATGATGTGTTAGCTAACAATGTTTTTAGTGGAGAGCTAGCGCAATTGTAATTTGTACCAAACATGCTAGTTTCTCTCTTTGCTAGTTGTACTTTTTTTCTATTTTTTGGCTTATAACCATGGTTACATTATCATTACTTCTTTTTTGGCTACACTAAATGAAAAATGGAGCTTGGAAGGAAGTAGTAGAGATCATTAATATCTCTGAAGAGTGTTTGTAGCTAATGTAAGTAGCTAGTACGGTCGGTTTGTGCACTGCTAAACTGCGGGAGGAGCTTAATGAACTGCTTGTGCGTCATAACCTTATTGCCCTATTATTAGCTGTATTATTATATTCTCAGGATTGACACCAGGTGAGCGATAGAGCCACTTCCATGTCCTTCATAAGAAACAGCTCCGTCGTGTTGACTGACAATCGGCCCTGAGAGAGAAAGGTGGCAAGACGCCGGCGCTCGCTCTGTCGCCTCGTTCGGTTTCATAAAATAGGAGCGTCAGGACCACGGCGTCTCCACAGAACCGGCGACATGATGACACCACCAGAAACAGCAAAGCTCGCTGAGATAAATTGGGCAACTCGGAATCGGAGATAAGGATCCGGCAGAGCTCGACCTGGAGAACCTTGAGAACTGACAGTGACAGATTCATTTCACCAAATTCAGAAATAATCATTGCTGGATGAGGTTTTATTATTTAGTTGAGAATCTCATTAGGAGCAAGAAACCTTGATTGAGTGGATTCAAGAATCAAAGAAAGTTTATACTATATTTATATCACTATATTCATACCATCAGTCATTGTATTGTATTCATATGCTGTATTTTTTACATTTTTATTTATTTTTCCTCTGTTCTGTATAGCTAATTCCATTTTATTTTATTTTATTTATTTATTTTTTCATGATTTTCTTATTTAATCTTTTTATTTAATTTTATATATATAATATATTTTATTAATCATCTTGTATATAAATATTCATTTTATGTTTATAATGAAATAAAATAATGAAATAATTATATTATATATATATATATATATATATATATATATATATATATATATATATATATCTTCTGTATAGCTAATTCCATTTTATTTGATATAAATTTCATTATTTTATTTTTATTTATATATATTTATTTTTTTCTGTTCTGTGTGGCTAATTCCATTTTTTTTTCTTTTTTAAATTTATTTGAATTCCATTTTTATCTCTATTTTTTTTTCAAACTGCCAATCGTAGAAAATTGTTTCACTTCACAAGGTTGTGTGTTCGAATCCCACGTTCACCAAGCTGTAACCACTGAGCCCCTGAGCAAGGCCCTCAACCCCCAAATGCTTAGTTGCATAAAAAATGAGATGAAAATGTAAGTTGCTCTGGATAAGGGCGTCTGCTAAATGCCAGAAATGTAAACCCTAGCAGTTTGTCAATAATAAGAATTTTGTATTCCTTAAAGAACCCTACTTAAAGTTGAGCACGTAGAACAAAATTGTTCCTAGCAACCTAAACAATTCCAAAAGTAATATTTAGAATTATTGTACAACCTTCAATAGCCTCCAAAATGTATTTGGTGATGATCTTTGAATTGACTTCTACTGTAGTTTCCTATATTACCGATAATATGATGCGGCGGGGCTTTATTGCTTTATTCTTTTATTTATTCTGTCCAGCTCTAAAACAACAGAGCAGCTTTCAAAGCTCAGGTGTCTTTTTAATAACGTCGTCACTGCCATCGAGTCTGTCATCGCATAGACCGCTAACTAGTTCTCATGTGTAACTCCGTCTCATGTGCAGCGTCTGCATTGCACTTGGGTCTCTGAGTGCCTCTGCTACGTCTATGTTTACGTCTGATTTCTTTTCTTTAATTTTGTTAATGACACTGAACATCGCCGGAAAATGTTAAGTACTGTGACGGCGTTGCAGCAAACGACCTCCATCATCTCACGGGGGATAATGAAAATACCCCAGCAACTAATATAATTGCTGCACATTTCATTCGAAAGATATTTACGGTTATTTAGATTTTGGTGTCTTTTATAGATAATATTTGTAACTATTATGGTACACTGTCATATTGATGTATTGTAACAACCCTATTAGGAAGATCAGTGTCTCATTGCGAATACATGATGGTGATGATGATGATGATGAGTAGGAGGCAAGGGCTTTGGCTTGCGTTAACTGATACTCGCACCAATACACAGCGGCCTCCTTTTGTAGCAGCTGAAAGGATTTTCTGGACTTTGACAGGAATAAAATGGTTTTTCCACAAAGAAAAATCAAAGCTGATGTGAGACGATAATGAAGTCGCAGACTTATTCTGAACTTATTATGAAAGCATCGCATTGACCCAGTTTGATGAAGTGTTTTTTTTTTGTTTTTTTTTAATGCGACCACGCACTGCAAGTTTATCCTATCCCACATCCTACGCAGCCTTGTCCCTTTGCAGCAGGGAGAAAAAAAAAAGCAAACAGGCAGGTTTTTTATCAGCCATTTTTTTTCCTGTTTTCACAGCTGGATGTACGAAGGCGGATTTAGATCCACAAGGACAAAAGAGCCAGAAATGGCAGCACTCAGAATCGCGCTCTCTGTGATGTGCTCTTCTGAAGGCTACACCGTCTCCTCGCACCACGCCTGCTTTAGAAACAGATGGTAACACACACGTGCTAATGTGTCTGGATGCGGTCGAGATATCCTCGGACCCTTAGAGCAAAGCCGACCGTGAGGCTGAACAACAAAAGACGTTTGAGATTAGGGTTTTTTTTCCAGACGTGAGTGCTGCACCGTGCCCACGAAGCGACTGTCAAACAAAGCAGAGCACATAAATGTGTTTCGCCTCGTGGGCTGTTGACTTCAAATGGAAGCGGATAGAGTCCTCTGATCAAAAGCAATCATTTACTTTGTGTTCGCTGCTATTTGGATTTAATTAAGGGGAAATAATACAGACTTAAACACTTTTTCCGTGTGAATGTGAAAGGCCCCTAGCATTATGCATAATCAATCCACTGGTTAATAGGGAGCTCTTATTGTCTCTCACACACACACACACACACACACACACACACACACACACACACACACACACACCCTTTCCCAAATGATTCACAAAAGAGACCGACTTCACATATGTTTCGGTGAAGCTTCTGAAGTGTAGAATTCATCATAGAAACAGCACATCACACAAAACAGTCTGGGATTTGACGTGATTGAAAGCACATGGCTGGTGAGAGATGCAGGATTGATGCTGGGGAGAGTTCCATTTATAAGAAGCTGTTCAAAATTCATTAAAAATCCAAAGAGAAATAGACAGGATGGTGAAATTCTGTTTTTTTCCTTCTGTTTATTGCGCTAAGATCCTTGGGAGATTTTTTTTTTTTTTTTTACAAGGATCTGGGACCGCAATATATTAAAAATATTGCAATCTCTTTTTTTTCAAATATTTGTAGGAGATTTGTGTCAACTCTAAATCCTAACTTGGTACTGAAAAGAAGTTTACAGAAAAGATGCCAATGGAGAAATCCAGGATACAATGAGAGTAATATTATTATTTATAACATATATTCACTTTTTGCTCTCTAAACTGTTTTACAGCAATTTTTAATTTTTTTCTTTAAATTTAAAATGAAATAAAATATGTATTTATTTATTTATTTATTTATTTATTTATTTATTTATTTTTACAAACTGTCATTTTTGCTCAACATAGAATTTTAAGACACTCATTAAAATGATCTTTTTTTAGAAAATTTGCAACCAAATTTGTAACAATTTACTTTAATTTCATATAAATATTTGATAATTGATTTTATTTGATTTCATATGAATTAAATCGAAAGAAAGCAAGTGAATCGTTACAAATTTGTTTGCAAAATTTTCGAGAAATTTCATTGTATTTGATTTCATATGAATCAAGTCGAAAGAAAGGAAGTGAATATGTGAATTATATTAATAATAACAAATAATTGTTATTCTCTTTTGGATCAAATAAAATTACTCTGCATCCTCAATGCTTATTCCAATTCAGACAAATTTTGCTTAAGCAGGTAAAATGCAAGTTTTTGCTAAAAATAGTTCAATTATAAGTAACTAAAATCCAATGATGTGATTATTTGATTTTGATATAAAAAAATGTTTTTGAGAAAAAATCTGAATTTTCTACATTTACTATAAAATTTACTATATTTCCTAGATTTGCTATAATATTTACTATAACTGAACTATAATTCCTATAATTCAACTGAAAATGAAAAATGAAAGTTCCATTTTGTGCTAAACGTGATGCAAAGATTTTGACCTGTAACCCTAACCCTAACCCTAACCCTGCATAATGTAACAATTTGACATGGGATTTAAGAGGGAGGTTCCAAAGAGCCTCAAAACAAACAAACAAGCAAACAAACAAAATTTACAGCTACAAAACTGGATAATAAAACTGTAAATTAAATCTCAGAAAATAAAATGTAAAAGAACGACCTTAATTTATTATCGTTAGATCTGAAAATCATGAGAAATACCAAAAATTTGTGTTCCATTTCAGGAAATAAACCTGCTAGCGAAAATGCAAAGAAAGTTAAAGTACAAAGGGATAAAAATTCAAAATACAATCTAATTTTAGTATAACATTGAAATATATGTACATCTAGTCCATCAGAGTCTAGTACATTGCTGCATGAATAGTCCTATTTGTAGCTCAGAAATTTTGATTTTCAACAAAAATTTCTTGTTTAAACATCTTACGTTTTTCTTTAGTTGAACACTTTAGAAGCTACATCAAATATTTCCATGTTAAAATTGTACTCTTCCCTGGTTTGTAATGAA
Organism: Hemibagrus guttatus; assembly: GCA_033459395.1. NCBI lineage: Eukaryota > Metazoa > Chordata > Actinopteri > Siluriformes > Bagridae > Hemibagrus > Hemibagrus guttatus. The sequence continues at coordinate 3,350,330 of JAUCMX010000008.1, read as the reverse complement.
ATAAATCATTCTTAAGCATCAGCGAATGTTTGCATCTTTTTGTAATAGTTGTGTACAAGTTCCTCTGTTGTCCTCAGTATGAATATAAACGTAACAACATCAGGTGCACCTTCCCCTCCACACTCCCAGAGGGTCTGGATTATGCAGTTTTACTTCCTGTTTATGGGACTTACACCAATCAGCCATAACATTCTGAGCAGTGACAGGTGAAGTGAATAACACTGATTAGATTGATAGACGATCTCCTCATCATGGCACCTGTTAGTGGGTGGGATATATTAGGCAGCAAGTGAACATTTTGTCCTCAAAGTTGATGTGTTAGAAGCAGGAAAAATGGGCAAGCGTAAGGATTTGAGCGAGTTTGACGAAGGACAAATTGTGATGGCTAGACCACTAGATCAGAGCATCTCCAAAACTGCAGCTCTTCTGCAGTGGTCAGTATCTATCAAAAGTATCCTTTAAGTCCTGTAAGTTGGACAGTCCTGTAAGTCCCGAAAGTTGCCTCCTTGGAGGCCCCACCTCGCAACTTACAGGACTTAAAGGATCTGCTAAAGGAACACCTTGGTGCCAGATACCACAGCTCACCTTCAGGGATCTAGTTTAGTCCATGCCTCGATGGGCCAGGGCTGTTTTGTCTCCAAAAGGGGGACCAACACAATATTAGGCAGGTGGTTAAACTGTTATGCCTGATTGGTTTATATACCACACACTCACTGTTCACTCTTTGTGAAGTTTTGCCAGTTTACCTGCATTACCAAGCTGTTTGTTTCCATCGACCTTGTTTACTTTCCTGTTTTTTGGTTTTGTCTGTGTATATTTGGATTTGTCACCACTCTGATCTAAAGGGATATCTAAAAGGATAGACCGGGTATACCCGCTGTGTCCGGTGTCTACTAACAGTTGTTGCTAATGCTCAAGAACCCAAACGTATAACATGACTTTTCCTACTTGTTCTTCATGCGATTAGGCATGATTAATGGGATTGAATCAGGAAAAATAATATCATGCTTATGATATAATGATATAACATGATAGCTCTGTTGTACCCATTTAGTAATAGCTAATATCATATGTAGTACATATAATACCACTGCAGATGGTAGGTAATTACAGGATACTGTACAGTTATAGATCATTTACATCTACATATTGCGAGTGAATGTAACTTCTACACATAATCATTAAATAAAAGAATGATTGATGTTGTTTTTTGTCTATAAATGTACATGTGATAAGCAAATGTTATTTTGTGACTTTAATGAGGAAAGGAACAAAAATAGACATATTCTGTGTTGAATTTTTTTTTTACATTTTTTTATTGTTGCCCTTTTCTGGTGCATCATATATGATATATTTTCATTTAATTACATAAAGAATTTTCACTCCAAACTATGGATTCCATACAATAAAAGAAATCAAAAACTTGATAAAGCACAGCCTTTCTCTCAGCGTCTAGCAACAACCAATAGGGCGTGATGATGACAGACCAATGGACAAACATCACGCTTTGAGTCTGTTTCAAAGTTGTTGTTTTTTTGTTTTGTTGAAAGCAGCATTGTCTTTGGGATACGTAAGGTCAAACCTGCAAACTTCCAAGGAGACACCATAAAAACAAGGTGCTGCTTCCTTTTATTGCATTTTTCATCAAAATGTCACGGGTTTTCAAAGACTACAGGTGACTTTGAAAGGATAAACAGTGGGGATTTCATTAAAATAAATGTGAGGAAGGAGAACAGAAACGGCGCCCATCAATCATTGATGGGATTTTTTTTTCCCATTTTGCTCAGCCTACACAATATCATGATGGGAATGATTTCCATGGTGTAGCAGCAGGCAATAAGAACAGAAATAAGCGATGGATATACAGCAATTACAGCAAAAAACAAGAATAAATAGAAAGAATGCAGGTAAAAATCGTGTAAATGTTGTTCAGTGCTGTATTTAGATTTTTATTATTAGATTCGGAGAATCGGTTCAAGTGCTCCATTTAGATAATTAAATTTACTTGCATGTGCTTTTTTTCCTCCAAGGTTGCCAGACCTTGAGTAGAAAGGTCTGAGACTGGGATATTCAGTAGCATCTAGACTATCACCTTAACTCTTGTAATATGTTAGAAAGCTGCCCACATATTTTGTGTTAGCGGATAAAATATTGACTTACCTCAGCCCAAAATGCTCACAGAACAATGATTATCATCCAATATTGCTTTTCACCACATAGCTAACTTGTTATGCATTGATTACAATGGAAGCACTGTTTTAAATGTTATTTATTTGGACACATATACCAAGAATATACCACTCGTTTTCATTAAAAAAAATGTTTAAATTCACTCATAATATCTGTCAAGGTGTGTGTGCATGTGTGTTCATATGCATGAATCACAGTATATGATTGTTTTAGTGTGTTCCTTACATATATGTTTCCCACATGTGTGGCATGTGGTACTGGTTTTTCTGTCCTTGCTAGCGGGGCAGGTCTGGCACCTCCTTCTCTTGATCCCCCGGTATCCCCTGGTTGGTTCCTTGGGCGGCTTTCTGGTGTGCGTGTACCCTGAAGCTCTCTCACTAAATTGAGGCTTGGTTTCGGGGCAGCCGCTGTCGTTGTTCAATGTGAGGATTCACCAGGAACCTCCCCAGCTCCTCCAGAAAAAGCCTCCTCTTGTAGGGTTTTCCCGTGTTCCATCCAGGATTTATTTCAGTTCACACTACAAATGGATTGTATGCTGAGACATCTAGTAGATTGTAAAAAAAACAGCCATTGGCCACCTTTTGGTTTTCCGTTTGCAAGTGTATGTGGCAGTGACCTTGTCTAGATTGTCAACTCCTTCTTTGTTTTTGGTGTAATCCAGAATCATGCCTGGTTTTTTTTTTGTCCTCCCTACTGCTAACAGCAGCATTCTTGTGAAGAGTGGACATCACAATAACATTTGTATTTTTTTTTGGGACAGTATGTCACAATTGTAGTTGACTCTGTAAATGCAAACATTTGAGGAAAACAGTGCCCTGTCCTTAGATAAGCAACAGCCCTATGTAAGCATCCAGGTGTGTTTTGTTGATCTCCACCCAGCTGTTGCCAAACACCCTTCTCCCTTCAGTGTTTGTCATCTCAAGCAGTATCTTCTGAACAGATGGTGGGATGAACAACTCAAATGCTCTCTTGATATCTTGAACATGTGACACAGCATATCTAGTAGGCCCTGGGGTTATTCTGATGATGATCTCAGTTGGTGTTCTGCCTTGGTTGTCATAAGGGACTGATGACCATGAAATGTCACCTTTTTTCGATTTGAGGATTTCTCTATGAGCATCTGTGCCCTTTGAATGGTCCTCTTCACCAGATGTGTCTTCTTGTTCAGGATCATACTACACATCATCCTCATCCTCAGACACATCCTCCTCAATGTCACTTTGCTCTCTGTCCTCAATATCACTTTCACGACCAAAGATATGGTCAGTAACCTCATAGACACTGAATCTCTTGCTCATGTTGAAATGAAACTGTGCATATTTTTCACACCACACCCCCAGAAATGATACAAATCATCAATATTCAATGAGAAAAGTTGTGTTCCCATGGGGTTAGGTGGAAGACAAGGTGGGTGGGGGAGGGAGTAAGCTGTACCTGTGGTGTGGGTAATTGAGCCAAATTTGATTCACAGAGCAACCCACAACTTTTATATGATGTGTGGATGCATATAACGGTCAATATTCTCGGTTGGCCATATTTGACTCGTAGCACCACAGATGTCACTTTTTTTTAAAGACCTTTATAATTTACTAAAATGGTGGAAGCTCCTTTTGTTGTGTTAAAATAACTGTCTTTGAGGATATCATGAAGCCTTGTTCCAACAGAAAAAAATAAAAAGCATTTTTTACAGAAAACTTGATCCTAACGCAATATAAGTAAGGTTACACAATATAAGATTAAAACAACAGCATTTGCCCGTAAAGCATTAAAAAAATAAATAAAAAATAAGGGACAGAAAATGTGGACTAAAGAAAAAGATTTGAAACAAATCTTTTTTTAATTAATTTATAATTTATTTTATTTTAATTTAATTTATTCATTTTTACCTAACTCTATCAACGGCATTAAAATGTAACATAGAAATGAGACAATTTAACAAATTGAAATGTATAAAAAGACAAAGTATAATGTATAAATAAGATAAATATATAATATAATTTAATAAAAAGAATCATGTTTTTTTTTATTTAAGAGTTATTCATTATTTTGCTACTTGAAAGATTCATTCATTCATTGTCTACTGCTTATCTGATCTATACTCGGGTCACGGGGAGCCTGTGCCAATCGCCGTGACAATCTCAGGCGCCATTGTCACGTACCGATGGTACCAGGCAAGACGGAGCAGACCCAATTGCAGGGATAGACATCACACAGGGGTTTATTCAATAAAGGAACACTCATACACCGGGGAAGAAAACCAAACACAAAACAAAACTCACATTAAAGATGAGGACTAGCCAACAACACGAGCACAACAATCAATATAAATAGGGGGATTATTTATGATGAGCACGATGAGCACGGCGAGGCAAGTGGGGGGGAGCGCGGAGCACGGCGAGGCAAGTGGGGGGAGCGAGGAGCACGGCGAGGCAAGTGGGGGGAGCGAGGAGCACGGCGAGGCAAGTGGGGGGAGCGGCGAGCTCGGTGAGGCAAGTGGGGGGAGCGAGGAGCACGGCGAGGCAAGTGGGGGGAGCGAGGGACACGGCGGCAAGGCCAAAGGGTCCCAAGCGACAACCACCGCTGAACAGAAGAGCTGAAGGACGGCCACCACCGAGCAGAAGAGCCGAGCGACGGCCACCGCCAAGCAGAAGAGCCGAGCGACAGTCACCGCCGAGCAGAAGAGCCGAGCGACGGCCACCGCCGAGCAGAAGAGCCGAGCGACGGCCACCGCCGAGCAGAAGAGCCGAGCGACAGCCACCGCCGAGCAGAAGAGCCGAGCCACGTCCACCGCCGAGCAGAAGAGCCGAGCCACGTCCACCGCCGAGCAGAAGAGCCGAGCCACGTCCACCGCCGAGCAGAAGAGCCGAGCCACGTCCACCGCCGAGCAGAAGAGCCGAGCCACGTCCACCGCCGAGCAGAAGAGCAGAGCCACGTCCACCGCCGAGCAGAAGAGCCGAGCCACGTCCACCGCCGAGCAGAAGAGCCGAGCAACATCCACCACCGAGCAGAAGAGCCGAGCGACGACCTCAGCCCACCTGGGGCAGAAAAACCCCTGAAGGGAGGGAGGGAGGGAGGGAAACATCCTCCCACCAGAGCCCGAAACCAGGCCGCATCCCCACAGGAGCAGGAAAAGCTCCATGGGAGAAGCAAAAAAAAAAAAAAATTTCCAACAAGACCGGAGTGGCTGGTAACATCCTCCGCCGACAAGTAGTGAGGTGGCGTCCTCCACGGAAAACCAGAAGTGGAGCGATGTCCCCCACAGGAACAAAAGCGGAGAGAGTACTGGCAAAACAAATCAGGTAGGGAACATCCTCCGCCGACGAGAAGTGAGGCGGCGCCCTCCACGGAAAACAGAAAAGTGGAACGACATCCCCCACAGGAACAGAAGCGAAAAATAAAAAAAAATCCAAAAATATGTGGGTGCTCGGCTAGGCTATCCCGCTGGGTTTGTATTGTTGTGGCTAGTCCTTCTGTCATGTACCGATGGTACCAGGCAAGACGGAGCAGACCCAATTGTAGGGATAGACATCACACAGGGGTTTATTCAAAAAAGGAACATTCATTCACCGGGGAAGAAAACCAAACACAGACCAAAACTCACATTAAAGACGAGGACTAGCCAACAACACGAGCACAACAACCAATATAAATAGGGGGATTAATCAAGGAACATGAGGGACAGGTGTAGAGAGGCGGGAACAGGCTAAGGATCAGGCGGGGCTAAAACAAACACATGGCACAAACAAACAAACAAAACAAAACCCCTGCTGAAAGCCCCCTAGTGGCCCAACAGGGAACTTTGCCAACCGTGACAGTCATTGGGCATCAAGGCAGGATTCACCCTGGACGGAGTGCCAACCCATTGCAGGGCACACACACACACTACGGACAATTTAGAGATGCCAATCAACCTACAATGCATTTGGACCGGGGGAGGAAACCCCCGAGGCACGGGGAGAACATGCAAACTCCACACACACATGGTGGAGGCAGGAATCGAAACCCCAACCCTGGAGCAAACGTGCTAACCACCAGGCCACCATGCCCTCGCCCCCTAATTATTTTAATTTAATTGTTGCACTCATTGTAATTATTCCAGATTAATTGATTTTATTTCTTTATTAACAATATGGCATCCGTTCTCATTCAACAGCTTCTAAAATAGCACTTGATCCAGCACCCTTGAACTATGAGCAAAATATACAGATATTTCATTATTTATTTTTTTGTTATCGAAAGACATTTAAATCCAGGAATATTTCTAGGTAAGAAAAAAAAATTCTCAGCTTTGTGGCAGCTCATGCTGTGGTTGACTCAAATCCCAAATCCCAGATGTGCCATGTAGGATGCAGCTGGTTATGTTCCCATTAGGGAGACATGAGAGACAGTGATATGTTTCAGACAAGCGATTAGTGTTCTGCTGCAGTGCTGCATGACTGGTGGTTTGTGGTTAAAACAGCAGGGTTTGTCCACCTAGGACTGACAGGAAAATAAAAAAAAAACTAAAGGATGTAAATACGAAGGCATCTTTTGGGCATTAAGTTGCCGGACTTTTCTTTTATGGATATTTGTCCAAACCTGTAGGTGACACACCACTTACATTTGACGAAACAGGTATAAACGGACCAAAGTTCCATTTACCAAGTCGTACCAATGTGACTTTGATGAATGACCAATAGTTAGCCAATCCTTATAGGTTCAAATTGACTGTAATCAAGATGAATGTTGCTTGCAGGGCCCAATTATATCCGAGCTCTCTCGCTGGTTAAGATTCTTATGCTTTACTACAAGTACGATCAATAAGTTATTTATTGTTTTTTTTTCACTGTGGGTTGGAGGATGAAAGGAGCTACAGTATGGACTCTGTCGCAGAAACACCCCCGACGGCGTATCGATTCCTGTTTGCCTTTAATGACTCGATGCTGCATTTTGTTAGCTAATGTAAAATAATAATAACCCATAAAAAAATAAAAACAAGTTGCTCAACTGAACCTCAGGGTCTGTGATGTATCCGCCTTATCAAAATCCCATAAGCACCTTGGGTGGGTTTGTTTTCAGGATGCATTCTTCTTTGTTTTTTTGTGTTTATTTATTCATTTAAGGATGTCCCCATTGAACAAATTAAAATATCTGGAAGTGTTTTTAATCCTAAACATCTTGTGTATTGGTCACATAGCTGACAGTGTGGCAAAGTACATAAGGTATGCAGGAAGATTTCCGGTTTTATATATAAAAGCAAACTGGTTAATGCTGTCATGAGATATTTGCTCATTTGGTAAAAGCACTTCTCATATAGAAGTCTGTTGTAATGTCTGTTAAAAAGAACTGAGTTAGCTAGCTAAAACTAACCTCCTGTAGTAACCATTAACATGGAAATTGCTAGAAATAATGATTAACATGCACACTATTACAAGGTACACAAGCTCCTCCCACTTTTGGTAACTGGAAGTTGCCCATAGTGCACCGGAACGTTCTCTACGTACAAAAATCCCACAATGCACCACAAAAAAAAAAACAGGGAGCATCGACGTAAACTATGTTTCCTACTGGAAATGGTGTCGTATTTTCTGAACAGTGAACAAAATGGCGGACGTTCCAAACTGTCAATCGAATTGATCTATAAATCTAAGTAGCTTGTTGTCGTTGTTGTAGCTCTCAAATGATCTAATGACTTTTAAGTCTTTAACAATATAGAACTATACTGTAGCTTACGATCCTGCTTGAAGTATCACGACTGAAATGCATGAGATTAAGCTAACAAATTTAGATGATGTATAAAACTTA
>JAUCMX010000008.1:3287356-3337356 GCA_033459395.1 Hemibagrus guttatus | reverse complement strand
TATTTACATAGGAACTCCCAGCAAGCTGACATATAAAGAAAGGATGGAAGAAGCAGCGAGAGAGCATAAGAAAGTGAAAAGCATTGCAGCGGCTGTGACATCAGGAGGAATGAAGCATTAAAAAGTGGGCTGTGTGTATTGTCAGTCGTATAGATAAGACGTGTGAGTGTGTTTCAGAGAGTGGACAGCGCTGTCACTGATCCTGCTCGCTCTCCACGGCTGTGTGTCAGCACCCATTCACACAGTGCTGATGTCTCACTGTGGCTGACACACTCGGGGCAAGGGGAGACGGCCGAGCGACAACCAAACCCCCCCAAACCCGAATGCTCACACACTCGCTTGGCCGGCTCGGAGATAATCAGAGAGACACAGACTGGAAGAGAGGACAGGAAAGAGAGGAGGAAGAAAGCCGAGAAGGAATAATAAGCACAGTGTTTCTTGCCCACCTCTGGATTAATTTGGTCTGACACACACACACACACACACACACGTAACACCCAATTTACATTCAGAGAAAAGCTGCTGAGGCTGCAAGAGCTGGGTTTTCTTGGCCGACGGCCTCCTCTGAACACGTCGTAATAATCACGTGATTAATCTGAACGTTTCCAGTCTTCGTACTGACTGAAGGTAGCTGATGAACGGTTGAAGGTCACAGGCTGCAAGGACTCAAGGACTATGGGCCGATTATATCCCACTGCTTTTTCAATCTGTGCCCACAGTACACACTACTCCACATTTACTGCTCAGAATTTTCACACTGGACCAGTACCACCTAGAATCTCCCAGCAGAGCTCCAGTGAAATGACATGATGCTCGTTACGCCTGCGCTCTGTCCACACCGCTGTTCTGAGCGTCAGCTCAAGAGTTGCTGTTTCTGAGGAAGGTATTGCGTGTAATGCATGCTGAAAAAGACACTACAGGTGAAATGACTTGAGAATATTTTTCATTAAAACAAAGAACTGAAAAGTGCTTGCGTGGGACAAACTGATCAGCTATTGGATGTTGGGATTAATTGTGCTTTTTGATTGAATGTAGGGGTTAATGGTGATCAGTTATTGGATGTTGGGATTAATTGTGATTTGTGATTTGGATGTTGGGAACAATAATGATGAGCAACTCATCAATGGGAACAATGGTGTTCAGCAGTTGGATGATGGGATTAATAGTGATCAGTGATTAAATGTTGGGATAAATGGTGATAAGCAACAAGATGTTAAGAACAATGGTCATCAGTGATTGCTGTCTCTGAACAACTCCATGATCTCCCCTTCAGCCACTGCTCGCAACCTTGGGGTAACCATGGACAATCAACTGTCCTTTTCCTCCCATGTCACTAATGTGACACGCTCATGTCGGTTTCTTCTGTACAACATCAGAAGGATTCGGCCATTTCTTTCCATACAGGCTACTCAGGTGCTTGTTCAGTCTCTGGTCATTTTGAGATTGGACTACTGCATCTCTCCACTGGCAGGTCTACCTCTGAATGCAATTTGCCCACTGCAAATGATCCAAAATGCAGCTGCACGACTTGTTTTCAACCCGTCTAAGTTCTCCCACACCACCCCACTGCTGAGTTCCCTCCACTGGCTTCTGGTAGCTGCACGCATCAGATTCAAAACACTAATGCTTGCCTACAAAGCTAAGAATGGGCCAGCGCCATCTTACCTCAAAACTCTCGTCACTCCTCGCACTGCACCTCGCTCCCTCAGATCTGCTAGCACTGCTGGACTGGTCCCACCATCTCTCAGTGCAAGAGGTAGGTATACATCTAGACTCTTCTCTGTTCTGGCACCGAGGTGGTGGAACGAACTTCCCCTAGATGTCCGTACGGCCGAGTCACTGGTTGTCTTCAAAAGGCAACTGAAGACTTACCTCTTCCTGAAGTACTTAAACTAGCTCCTATTTTTCCCTGTTTATGTATTATGTTGTTGTTTTAAAAAAAAAAAAAAAAAAAAAAAAAACCCAACTCAGTTTTTAGGCTAATGGTATCCCAAGTTTGTGTCCTATTGAACCAGTGTTAATGTATTCATTGACTGAGAACTAAAGCACTTTTGTACATCGCTCTGGATAAGAGTGTATGCCAAATGCCAGAAATGTAAATGTAAATGATTGGATGTAGGGATTAATGGTAATTTGTGATTGTATGTTGGGATTAATGGAGATCAACGATTGAATGGTGGGATAAATGGTGATAAGAAATCAGACGTTAGGAACAATGGTGATCAGTGATTGGATGTTGGGATTAGTGGTGAACTGTGATTGATTGGATGTTGGGAACCATAATGATCAGCAACTGGTCAATCGGAACAATGGTGATCAGTGATTGGATGTTGGGATTAATGGTGATAAGCAATTAGACATTAGGAACAATTGTGATCAGCGATTGGATATCATTCATTGTATGTTGGGATTAATGGCAATTTGTGATTGTATGTTGGGATTAATGGTGATTGATGATTGGATGTTGGGAACAATAATGATCAGCAACTCACCAATGGGAACAATGGTGATCAGCAGTTGGATGTTGGGGTTAATGGTGATTTGTGATTGGATATTAAGATTAATGGTGATCAGTGATTTGGATGTTGGGATTAATGATGATCAGTGATGGGATGTTGGAATTAATGGTGTTCAGCGATTGGATGTTGGGATTAATGATCAGTGATTGTAGGGATTAATAGTATTCAGTGATTGGATGTAGGCATTAATGGTGATCAGTGATTGAATGTTGGGATTAATGGTGATCAGTGATTGGATGTAGGGATTAATGGTGATCAGTGATTGTAGGGATTAATGGTGCTCAGTGATTGGATGTTAGGATTAATGGTGATCAGTGATTGTAGGGATTAAAGGTGCTCAGTGATTGGATGCTGGGATTAATGGTGCTCAGTGATTGGATGTTGGGATTAATGGTGCTCAGTGATTGGATGTTGGGATTATAGTTAATGCTTATCAGATACTGGATATTGGAGACAGTGATGAGGGATTGCTCACTTTTACTTGCTTTATCAGAAATACTCTAACATTAATAAAACAAAAACAAATAAATAATTATTTCAGTAGCATCTGCCTTGATTTTACAGTGTGCAGCAAACATCCCTTTAGTGCAGAAATGAAAGCTACAGATATAATGGGGGACGTGTTCAATGCAGTAGCAGACTAAACAAACCATGACAACAGCCACAACAATGACCAGAAGATTCCAGAAATAACTGAAAGCGGTTTCTAAAGCTTTTCAGAAGTGAAACTCCACCATTTTCTGGGTGAATAATACGACTTTTTTCATAGTTAAATGCGCATCACTTTCACATGATGTGCCTTGTAGCTTGAGCGGAGTTTGAAGAAAAAGCAGTTTTAACATTAGGTTAATGTTAGGTCCTGGTTCTGATCACCTTGAAACAGTATACAACACTATTATTGCTGTGTTTTTTATTTTATAATAATTTTTTATAATTCAGCAGCTTCGTAGGTTGCTTGGCCTTCTAAATGTCACAACATTGATTTCTTTGTTAAAAAGTTAAGGGAATGTTTGTTTGGTTCTCTACAGTTTGTAAATCTGTTCCTTTTACACGATTTAAGTTGTACAGGCAACCGTTAGAGCATAATATTATACTTGTGATAACTGCTAACGTTTAACTCTTATAAAATATCAAATATATCAAAAATATCAAATATAGCAATGAAACAGTACTCTTAGAAAAAGAAAATGACCTTCAGGTAATTAAGTGTTAGCTTCAAAACATGACTGGATCACTGAAATGTATATAATGTATGTAATCTTTTATAAAAACTCATATCTAACTCACTGTATTCTATTTTAAATATATTAGTCCTGCATTCCATACCGTCTATTCGATTATACTGTATATTTATGTGAGTACGAGACTGGAAATCTTTTTGTATAAGTTGTGTAAGGAATAAAGCACCTCTGCTTTTATAGAAAGACGATGGATATGACCTGGAAGTTAATTATCACCCCGTAACAGCATAGCTTGCGAGTGTGGTGTTCATCTCAGATTGCTGCAATTATAATAGGTTTTTTATTTTTAGTTAGTAAGTTTAGCTATTTTTATATTATAGGTTGTGGAATAAACAGACTATTATTATTATTATTAGTAGTAGTAGTAGTAGTAGTAGTAGTAAGATGTTGAGGTTCTCTTTGGGAGTGACAAGATTGGACAGGATTAGGAATGAGTACATCAGAGGGACAGCTCATGTTGGACGTTTGGGGGACAAAGTTAGGGAGGCCAGATTAAGATGGTTTGGACATGTTCAGAGGAGGGAGAGTGAGTATATTGGTAGGAGAATGTTGGACATGAAGCTGCCAGGCAGGAGGCAAAGAGGAAGGCCAAAGAGGAGGTATATGGATGGAATTAATGAGGATATGAAGCTAGTGGGTGCAAGTGTTGAGGATGCAGAAGATAGGTATAGGTGGAGAGAGATGATTCGCTGTGGCGACCCCTGAAGGGACAAGCCGAAAGAAGAAGAAGAAGAAGAAGAAGAAGAAGAAGTAGTAGTAGTAGTAGTAGTATTAGTATTAATATTATTATTAGTATTATTATTATTATTTTAAGTTGACTGTAAAGTGGTAGTGGGAGAGAGTGTAGCCAGACAGCATAGGATGGTGGTGTGTAGGATGACTCTGATGGTCTGTAAGAAGAAGAGGTCAGAGATAGAGAAGAAAACCAAGTGGTGGAAGCTGAAAAAGGAGGAATGTTGTGAGGAATTTAGACAGAAGTTGAGGCAGGCTCTGGGTGGTCAGGTAGTGCTGCCAGATGACTGGGAAACTACAGCAGAAGTGATCAGGGAGACAGGGAGAAAGGTGCTGGGTGTGTCATCTGGAAGGAGGAAAGAAGATAAGGAGACTTGGTGGTGGAATGAGGAAGTTCAGGATAGTATCCAGAGGAAGAGGTTAGCCAAGAAGAAGTGGGACATGGACAGGACTGAAGAGAATAGACAGGAATACAAGGAGTTACAGCGCAGAGTGAAGAGGGAGGTGTCTAAGGCCAAGCAGAAGGCATATGACGAGTTGTACACTAGGTTAGACACTAGAGAAGGAGAGAAGGACTTGTACAGGTTAGCTAGGCAGAGGGATCGAGATGGGAAGGATGTGCAGCAAGTTAGAGTTATTAAGGATAGAGATGGAAGGGTGCTCACAAGTGAGGAGAGTGTACAGAGGAGATGGAAGGAATACTTTGAGGAGCTGATGAATGAGGAAAATGAGAGGGAAAAAAGAGTAGAAGGGGTGAACTCTGTGGAACAGAAAGTAGATAAGATTAGAAAGGATGAAGTCAGGAAGGCTTTGAAGAGGATGAAAAGTGGGAAGGCAGTTGGTCCTGATGACATCCCGGTGGAGGTCTGGAAGTGTTTGGGAGAGGCAGCAGTGGAATTTTTAGCTAATTTGTTCAACAGGGTTTTAGAGAGTGAGAGGATGCCTGAGGAATGGAGAAGAAGTGTGTTAGTGCCGATCTTTAAGAATAAGGGTGACGTGCAGAGTTGCAGTAACTATAGGGGGATAAAGTTGATGAGCCATACAATGAAGGTATGGGAAAGAGTAGTGGAAGCTAGGTTAAGGAAGGTAGTGGAAATTTGTGAGCAGCAGTATGGCTTCATGCCCAGAAAGAGCACAACAGATGCAATTTTTGCTCTGAGAATTTTGATGGAGAAATTTAGGGATGGTCAGAGGGAGTTGCACTGTGTGTTTGTAGACTTGGAGAAAGCGTATGACAGGGTGCCAAGAGAAGAGCTGTGGTACTGTATGAGGAAGTCAGGAGTAGCAGAGAAGTATGTCAGAGTGGTGCAGGACATGTATGAGAGGAGCAGGACAGTTGTGAGGTGTGCTGTAGGTCAGACAGAGGAGTTCAATGTGGAGGTGGGACTGCATCAGGGATCGGCTCTGAGCCCCTTCCTGTTTGCTATAGTGATGGACCAGTTGTCAGAGGAGGTCAGACAGGAGTCTCCTTGGACAATGATGTTTGCAGATGACATTGTGATCTGTAGTGAGAGCAGGGAGCAGGTGGAGGAAAACCTGGAGAGATGGAGGTTTGCGCTGGAGAGAAGAGGGATGAAAGTCAGTCGTAGTAAGACTGAGTACATGTGTGTGAATGAAAGGGAGGGAAGTGGAACAGTAAGGTTACAGGGTGAAGAGGTGAAGAAGGTACAGGAGTTTAAGTACTTGGGGTCAACAGTCCAGAGTAATGGAGAGTGTGGGAAAGAGGTAAAGAAGCGAGTGCAGGCAGGTTGGAATGGGTGGAGAAAGGTGTCGGGAGTTCTGTGTGATCAGAAAATATCAGCGAGAATCAAGGGGAAGGTGTACAGGACAGTGGTGAGACCGGCCATGCTGTATGGTTTAGAGACAGTGTCACTGAGGAAGAGACAAGAGTCAGAGCTAGAGGTAGCAGAGCTGAAGATGTTGAGGTTCTCTTTGGGAGTGACAAGGTTGGACAGGATTAGGAACGAGTACATCAGAGGGACAGCTCATGTTGGACGTTTGGGGGACAAAGTTAGGGAGGCCAGATTAAGATGGTTTGGACATGTTCAGAGGAGGGAGAGTGAGTATATTGGTAGGAGAATGTTGGACATGAAGCTGCCAGGCAGGAGGCAAAGAGGAAGGCCAAAGAGGAGGTATATGGATGTAATTAATGAGGATATGAAGCTAGTGGGTGCAAGGGTTGAGGATGCAGAAGATAGGGATAGGTGGAGAGAGATGATTCGCTGTGGCGACCCCTGAAGGGAGAAGCCGAAAGAAGAAGAAGATTATTATTTTAAGTAATACCAGTTCAAATGTAATTTTAATAACCTTTTTAATTTTTATAGTTCATAGACAAACAGTGTTTCATAATCAGACACTATTATGATTATTATTATGATTATGATTATGATTATGATTATGATGATTATTATTATTATTATTTAATACACTTCCAGTTAATATATATCCAATTTTCCAGTTCAATTATCCAAATTTAATGTTGTTTGACTTTGTACTTAAATAGCAAGAAAAATATGTTGGAGAATTTTGGAGAATCGGAATGCAGATGATTACAAACTAGTACATTGCTGTATAAATGTAGTTTTCTGCTGATTTCTGGTCATCCTTTAACTCTTCTTTCTTACTTTCCACTTCCATATGGTTGGACTGAGTAGGTGACTGGGATGCTTAAGGTCTTCATTATGGCTCTGTATAATGTTGTCTCTGAGTTCTTCATCAGACTCTGTAGTGTAACCGGTGGACATTTTAACTTTTTTCCACCAGAGGCCAAAACATTTTATTTGCTCTTGTTTTTGTTGTTTCCATGTTAAGAATTGAATGTCTCACTCCACAGTGGTGATTAATATGAAGCTCATATGAAAGTAGACACTCAGAACTTTAAGAATTTGTAGTGTTTCATAAGTATTTCTGACAATATATTCATAGAAGCAAAAATATATCCAAAATGGTGATTTTTTTCCACAGAAATGTTTCTATCTTCAAAGTCAATGCTGATATCAAACCTATTTCTGCTCTCTAAAACACCCAAAGTGCCTGATCATCTAAAAGGCAGCTCAAATTTGATCTTCAACCAGTAAAATTCTGTGTAAGGTTATCCAACCTTGGGAAAAACACACGGAAATCCAACAGACTCATTTTATATCAGACTCACAGCCAGAAAATCATTCATTTCTTTATACCGATGTCCCATAAGTTGATTTCGACCACCAGTGTACTGGTAGAAAGGGTTAATATGGAAAGAAACTATACAAGTCCCTGTGAATGAGAGTGTTACTATAGACGTAACAATACGTTAAATCGAGCGCATTAATTTAAACATACAAACTAATATCTGAGCTTCTGCTATAGAAAATTAATATATGCTTTTTGAGCAATTAGAATTCTAACAGCGCTGTGGTCGAAAACTGGTGTAAATGTAATACTTATAAGATATTCACTACTGAGCATCTCAGCTAAACTTTGATCTACAGACAAGGCAGGATTTTCCTACATGATGCCTGGGGCACAAAAACTTCATCTGACCTTCGGGAAACAGAGCACACACATCAAGAATTTTTCCCAAGGATTTCCTCATTGACATCATCATCAATTATTGCTAGGCTGTTTGAATTCCCAATGCTCGTTACTTCCGAAGCCCTGGACATCTTTATACTCTATATGACTCATCGTGAGCAGCGTGTCTGAGGCAGTCTCACTCGTGGGCGGTAATTATGCCATAAAAGACATTCCATAGGGTCACGGTACACGCTACAAAAGTCATTATATTGATTTAACGTCATCAATAAAATTTAGTAATCGATAATTTGAAATGAAGTCTGATTTCAAAACCACATTGGAACTGAAGATAATCCTTTATCCCTGGGATAAACACTGTATATACAAAAAAAAATCAATAATTTCTCTGGACATAGGATTTTCAAGGACAATATAAACAAGCACGTAAATAATAAAGGTTAGGCGCCAATTATACAAAAACAAGAGGACGACGTAAACCCAAGGCTTTCAGATTCAATCAAAGGCTTTGCCCTTTTTTTTTTTTTGTTTTGTTTTGTTTCTTTCTTTTTCTTTTTTTTTTAACACACAGTGACATGGTCTAACAATAAAACTTTTGTGTTAGAAGTGTATTTTTTCTGGTTCACACCTCATTTTACATTCTCTTTCATTTTAACCCAGCTTCCCAAAGGAGATAATTACTCACCAAATGCCGTGCACCTATTGTACTAAATGAGCTCGCGTTCTGTCAGGATGGCGCAGCGCTAAAATGTTATATTAGCTGAAAATGGAGGAGTTATGGATTCACAAGGTACAGAGCCTCATTAGGAAATGCCATCTGCGGCATACCTCTCGGATTACACCGCATATGCATTGTTATCTGATTACAGAGCCGTATGGCAATCAATGTGCAAATCCTCGCGAGCCGACATAAATTACAAGTCAATAAGTATCGGATGTAGGTTTTGTAGAAAGGCGGAAAAAGGGAAATTCAGCTGAGGGTGTTTTTCTGGTAATGACCTGCAGATGGACAGATTTCACACCTCGGTCTCAATGCATCTTTTATCGCTTACACATCATCGGACTGTGAAAGAATCCGAGAGGGAGTAATATGTAAGATTCACAGCTCGGATTGCGACCAGACAATACACAACCCTGCAGTGAAACGTGGGTTCGTTTCATTTTCAGGCACATAATGTGGCCTAGTTCCTCTGAATTATGATAAAGTGTCAACTAAACTTTTCTCGACTTTTCCCTCGTTGACTTAAGCATGCAGAAAACCTCTTCTTCTATATAATTAGACGAGATCTCAGCTTGTCGTGGTTGCGCTTGTGAGTGATAATGACCCAGGAGAGCGACTCGCAAGGCCGTGTCAGTGAGTCGCACATGGGACTTTAAGTACTTTAAGTAACTAAATCAAAGCCAAGGCTGTATGTGATTATCAGAGGGATTACAGTTACAATTAATCAAGGGTTATTTATATATGTACATGGAAGTTTGTAGCCCTTTCTCTGTGAATTAGTCAGAGGAAAAAAAATTACAATGGAACTACAATGAAATAAGTGCTCTCAGCAGTCCTCTAAATCAGTCCCATCCTTTGTAAAATTGTAAAAAAAAAAAAAAAAAAAATTCTCTGACTCATTTTATGAGGCTGTTGGAACAATCGTGGGCTCGTTTTGTAGAGCAAAGAGCCCTTCACATTGTGCCTGCCCCCAAATCCCAGCCTATAACCGAGAGCGCAGTGATGATAATCACACACTTTCTTTTATCCTGAGTTCCCCAAAAGTGCTTTAATAGCGTGTGGGGGCCGACTCATCAGATTCAACACTAATGCGAAACTCTGGCTCAAATCTACGCCATCCATACAACCATCCATTTCCAGAAGAGCTCAGCAATGCAGAGAGGCATCTAATAACTTCCCTATCGGGGCTGGTGGGTGGGTTTGGGCGGTCGGTCTTTCAGAGGAGGGAGTCAAAGGGGCTCTGTGCAGCGCTGTGGATCTGGATGGAACCCAGCGATGGCCTCAATCTGCTCTTTCAGACCCTCTGAGCTGAGGACGCCGGGCCACCGGTGCCAATTCAGCATCATTCAAAGCTGTAGAAAGATGACCTCGAGGGTAGAAAGAGAGAGAGACAGAGAGACACAGCCATGCCTCAGAGTAATAACATTACATTTTATCATGCACTGAGCAAAAGGTGATGGCAATGAAACAAGAGCAACCGCAATAATAACAGTAACAATCAAGTACTTTTTTTTTTCTTCCTCCCTACAATCTACGTACACGGTTCTGTAATCGAAAGGCAGGGGAAAAAATCATCTGCTTCATCCTCCTGCGGTTTGCTGTAAAAGGAGTGCAGATAGCTAAATAAATAAATAAATAAATAAATAAATAAATGTAAAGCAATTAACAGTTTAATGAGGCAGAGCGATTCTCTCAGGAACCCCACATCAAAACAATTACGCACCATAGTAGGAGCCACGCTTTTTTCTTTTTTAATGAGGGAAAAAAAAATCCTGAAACCTCGGCGATCCCCGGGTTCAGCTCGAGTTATTAAAAGTTGATCGAACATAACATACGTGTAATCATTCCCCAGCTTTGCCTTCAAAGTGCTTTCATTTGCTTCATGTAGTGAAATCCACTAAATCTGTGAAATCACAAGGAGCCATCTTGGGCAGGAATCATAAATCAGAGCAACGGGGAAAGTAGTGGCATCTTATATTTAACGTTCAGGAATCTGAATCTGCATTCAGTGATTAAGCATCTGTAACAACACAGGCGGTGCTAAATTGCCATTTTAAATGCTGATTAATCACGCATACTTCCTGGTGGAAATTTAATGTGCCCTTCGTCTTACAGGAAGGACATAAATCCATTCCGCGGCTGCACATAACGCAGGAATTAAGTCCCTCTTTGTGGGTTGAGGGGGCAGAAACTTAGCGAACCATTACGGACTCATTATACTTCTATAAATGCTTGATCCTTTAAGCGGTATGGTGCAGTACACCTTAACAATTAACCCACAAGCTGTTAAAGTTTTGGCAGGAGAATCAGTCCTTAGATAAATCATAAGGTTATACATCCTCTACACCTCATACAAGTGGATACAGCAGGTTTGTCCGGGTCATTGCTTGTAATCTACATATATATTAATAGTGACAGATTTTTACATGATTTAACTAACGCTATAAGAAGAAAGTGACTATATTCACAGGAGATCACAGGCTAAAAACTCTTTCAAAGAATGCCTAGGGTTAGTCTAAATTTTATGATTCCACATTCCTTACATCATACTGGATGTTTGCTTCTACTTGCTTCTATTTAAAATCCATTCAAATCATGCTAGTGTGCACCTGCTCTGAAAGAAAGCCTGACTGATGCCACCTGATCCTCATAGGAATTCTGACCAATCTGGCCCAATTCTATCTGCTTCCGGAAAGAACTTTAATCAATCTGGCCCAGTCCTAAAGGAATTCCTACCAACTCGGCCCAAACTCAAAGAAACTTTTCACCAATACCATATAGCTCTTGAAGTAATTTTGACCAAACTGGTACAGTTCCTAAAGTAACTGACCAATGCTGCCTGCTTTAGAATGAGTTCTGGATGAATCTTGCTCAGTCCTGGAACATTTTTGAGCAATGCTGCCGGCTCCAGATGAAATTCTGGCCAGTTTCTCCTGGTCCTGTAGGCCATCGATACCTTCTGGTCTAAGGAATTCTGTTCAATTTCTCTTGTTCCTTTCAGGAATTCTGACCTATCCTATCCAGTCCTAGAGGAATTCTGACCAATCCTGCTTGTTGCCAAATACATCTTGACCAATACTGCCTACTCAAAAAGGAATTTTGATCAATCTTTCTTTGCTCTTGAAGGATTTTTGACCTTTAAAGTCTTAAAGGAACTCCTACCTGCCCCACTTCCCAATCCCATTCAATCCCAAAGGGATTTGGACCAATCTCAAGAAAATCTGACAAATCCTGCTTGTTACCAAAGGAATTCTGACCAACTCAACAACCACTGAAGGAATTCTGACCAAGCCCATTCAATATCAAAGACATATAGACCAATCTAGCCTGGTCCTGAAGGAATTCTCACGAATCCCATTAATCTAAAAGAAATTTAACCAATCTTCTGCTGTTCCTGATGGAATTCTGACCAATCGTACTTGCTTCCAAAGGAATTCAGACTAATTTAGCTACTAATGAAGGAATTCTGACAAATCCAGCCCAGATCTGAAGGAATTCTGAAAATTACAGCCTTGTTCCAAAGGAATTCTGACCAATTCAACCACTAATGAGGAAATCCTGACCAATCCTGCTTGCTTCCAAAGGAATTCTGACCAATTCACCTGCTACTGAAGGAATTCTGACCAATTCCACCCACTCTTGTAAGAACTCTGACCAATTACGCCCACTCCTGTTAGAACTCTGACCAATTACGCCCACTCCTGAAGGAATTCTGGACAGTCCTGTCAACACTTGTACTTATATTTCTTTGCACCTGCTGCAGTATTTTCTAACAAACTTATTTTGTTCTACTTCTCAGAAAAACTGTCTGCTCCCTGGA
Organism: Hemibagrus guttatus; assembly: GCA_033459395.1. Classification (NCBI taxonomy): domain Eukaryota; kingdom Metazoa; phylum Chordata; class Actinopteri; order Siluriformes; family Bagridae; genus Hemibagrus; species Hemibagrus guttatus. The sequence goes on along the minus strand of JAUCMX010000008.1, from coordinate 3,324,810 downwards.
CTGTTTTGTTGGTTCCCTTGGGATCATGGTGCCAATGCACTCAGTGAATCACACTACATGCTGCAAACTTTACTCCACAAACACTGTTATGAGTGTGCAGCCTGTAGCTGCATAGCAGAATGATTGTACTCTAATTCACTGTCTCCTCTTACAGTTTGGAACCCGTGTACTAATTAAAGCAGCTGCAACCTGACTAAAATATGACTAAATGACAACATGCTACTAAATTACCCAACTCCTGCCTCCAGGTGGGAGTAGATTTCAAAAGTTGCTTTTTTGCATCAGTTCTGAATTGTGCCAGTCAACAGCTATAAAACTTGTTAATTAGGATGCATTTATACAAGTAAAAGTCAGAGAAAAGAGAAAGAGGACCATAGCATTGATGGCACAGCGCTATTAGCAGGAAAGTTGATGCTGTTTGAGCTGAGTGTACAGATGAGAAGTGAAAGAGATGGACGGACCAAATGACGATCGTGTTGCATTGCTGTCTTTAAGTAGATAAATCTCACTAGCGCCACAACCAGCAGGTAGTCTGATGGCACGGTGGGGAATGTACTGTAGGAAAGCAAAAATAGACCAACATACAGGCAATATGAAGACAAACCAACAAGTAGATTAATTGTTGGTTTAGTTCTATAAAAGTTTAACTCATTGTCCATTTTTGTACCACTTATCCTATCCAGGGTCAAGGGGGAGCCCGGAGCCTGCTCCAGGGGACTTGGGCCTCAAGATGGGCTCCACCCTGGATAGTATGCCAACCCATCACACCCACTCAAACACACACATTTACACATTATGGACAGTTTAGAGATGCCATACCAGCCTACAAGACAAGGCTTTGGACTGGGGGAGGAAACAAGAGTACCCAGAGGAAGCACATATAGGGAAGTGGCGAGAATCATACCCCAAACTCCAATGGTGACTTGGTCACCATTTAGCCACCCGCATACAATATACAAGTTAAAAAAATTTTTTATGGATGTTTTGCTCATAGTACAAGGCTTACTACAAACAAACATCTCTGGCACTAATGTCATTATTTGTAAGCCGCCATATGGGTCTGAAGCTGCAGCAATATGTTTATGCATGTGTTCGTAAGCGCATATCAGCTCATATATTACTCTTAAAATGGCAGTTTTATACTGTAGCGATCTTTACATCACCTGATTCACCTTAATAATTAAAGTTTAAGTGGCAGTTAGGGATCGTGACATTCCAGTTTCCAGGTACATTGTATATAACAGATTCCAGTCAAGACCTGATTATCTGAAAGTCCTTTTTTATTTTAAAGAATGTAGTACAAAGGTTGATTAAATTGGTCAGTTTACAGATTTATGTTCCAATACATGCACAAAGTTCCATCGCACTTCACTTACCGGCTGTATGATTTTGAGCCAGATTAATTACGCCGGCTTAATTGAATTTTTATTGCACTGTTTTTTCGGGGCCTGCTTCAAAAAGTAATTACGTATATGCAATAACAAGAGACATCGCACCCACGCAATGTAATTTGCTGGCGCCTGTCATTCACAGCTCTTGTACCATGACATGCTGCCAAAGCAGTGCGACCTGCCGTTAGAAATATTTAAAACGCACTTTATACATTTTACCGGTGAGATTAAAATACACCCGGAGACAGATACCGAGTTTGCGTACCTGTTCATTTCATGGCCGGTTGCTCCTCGGTGCGTGAAGCGAAGCGCTGGAGGCACCGCACCAGAGCCCCAAAAGCATTATAATGTTAATATCATTTTAATGTTTGGAGTCTTCAAAGAGCTACTCGCTCATCATTTTAAAATGATCTCTTTAAAATGAGCTCTGACGCTTCACTAAAACAGAATGAGACCAACCGCTGATCTGGGGCCTCCTTGATAATTAAAGATTAAACCACTTGGGGGGTGAGCCGTTATAGGAATATGGTCAGTGATGGGGTGGGGTTACAGTTAGTTTTCTGTAAGTTAATTCATTTCCAATAACACCACATAGTGAAACTTTTCCATGGTGGAAAACTGTTATAGCTTTACTTCTGAGTGTTACACAGTGCTGACACTGGAGAAAAAAAAAAAGATAAAAGGAGGAACTGGTACTAAGAATCTGAATCACTGCTTCAGGTTTAATGGAAGTCTGTGGTATTTCTATCGAAGCCCTGATTTGCAAGATAAAAAATATAATTTCAATTGCTGTCTTTATTTCTCTTTATGATCTCATTGGTTTCACTAAGTATTTAATCATTTTCAAGTCTTTAGTATTTTGTTATTTAATATTTTGTCATTTTGTCAAAATATCTGAATGCTCTTGTTATTTAAACATAACGGCTTGTTATTTTGACTTACCGAGTTGTTTAGACTAATTCAGACTTAGTATCTTGTTATTGTGAATTAGTATCCATTTGTCTTGACTCAATGTTTTTTACTTTCGGTGTCATAATTTTGTTATTATTTAGGCTTGATATCTCAGTATTTTGACTTAAGTCGTTATTTTTTTACTATCTCATTGTTTTGTCTTAGTAAGTATCTCATTCTTTTGACATAGCGTCTCATCATTTTCACTTGGGTATCTCATTTCTCTCTTGCCAAATTATTATTTTTACTTCGTATCTCAAAATATATTTTGACTTAGTAAATCATTTAGGTTTAGTACGTGAATATTCTGACTTAGTATCTTGTTATTTCACATAGTATCACGTAATTTTGACTTGCTAAGTCATTATTTTGACTTTGTACCGAAATATTTTGACTTTTACTAAATTTTCTAGGCATTGAATGTCAGTATTTTGACTTAGTATTCAGTTCAAGTCATTATTTCGACTAACTATATAACAACTATAAATTGTTATTTCTTTGTAACTATCTCAGTATTTTGACTTATTATCTCATAATTATGATTTGCTAAGTCTTTATTCTGACTTAATATCTTATTATTTTGACTGAGTATCTCTTCATTTTGAATTAGTGGTTTATCGAAATAATGATATAACAACAACAACATACCTTGTGGTTCAGGGCATCCTTAAATTTCAGCGGGAATTAATCCTTTCAATCTTCCTTGACTAAATATAGAAAGTACTTTTACCGGCTTTGTTTTCTGCTGCAGTTCTTCTGTAGCTGAATATTAAATGCCATGCACTATTTGTGGTTCACTACTTAAGGGTGTGTAAAACAATTATGATCGACCCGCAGTAGGCTGCATGAAGCGCTGGGCTAGCATTGTTTTTAAAAATAAATTTCAATTTCAATCTCTGTTGGCATGTGTTATAAATCTATCATTGTTTTCCACCATTGTAATTAACATTTGTTAGCATATCTGATGTGAGGCAGTGGGTGATGTGAGGGAGTGTGTGTTAAATTGTGTGAGGTGACCTGGCCTCAGGTCAAATCTAATTGATGACCCCTGGAATAAAAGATTGAATAATTTACTGTTCTAAAATTATATGTTCAGGACTATTTTAAAATTTTTACCCTCTAGGGTTTATAGCTTATTTTGTGAAAAAAAAAAAAATCTAGTGTAAAGGCAGCCTTATAGGGAAGAGAATTTGCGAGTGAATCAAATGCTTTGATTCATTACATGACTCTAGCTTGCTCTTCCATTAAATAAACACACACACTGTTAGCTTTAGCCATACAAACAATTATGATTCGACCTAGAAATGCAAGAAGAGATCAAATTTTTGCTCACGGTCCATTATTTTTATTATTAAGTTTTAAAGAATTGCATGCTGAGTTGATTCGTGATTCAAATCAAATTCGACTCGATTCTGCATTTGATTCCTTTTGATTCATGTTATACGACGTGAATATGAGCAGTGACTTGAGCGCCACTAAACCCCCGCCCACTAATCTCTTATTTACATACAACACGCCTTGATTTACCCTCATATACATCTCATTTACTTAAAACGCAATGATTGTGGGGCAGAAAGGAAAGATTTCACCAGGATATACAAGATGCATGGAAAGAAGCAAACAGAGGAGAGGCGGAATTACATTTCCAGCTGAGTTCCAGCTGCTTTTCTTTGTATAAACGGTTATAAAAGTGCACTCTAATCATGTAGAAAGCTGAAGCATTGTCCGACCTCACCAGCAGGTAGCTTTGTGACCTCTGTTTATAACTAGGTTTTGATTCATGCTAGAATTTGAAAAAGTCAATTTTTTTTAAATTACAGATTTATTTTTATTAGAAGCAGGACAAATGGGCAAGCGTAAGGATTTGAGCGAGTTTGACAAGGGCCAAATTGTGATGGCTAGACCGATGGATCAGAGCATCTCCAAAACTGTAGCTCTTGTTGGGTGTTCTTGGTCTGCAGTGGTCAATATCTGTCAAAATTGTCCTTTAAGACCTGTAAATATCCTTTATGTTCTGTAAGTTCTCAATTTGCAGGACTTAAAGGAACTGCTGTTAACATCTTGGTGCCAGATACCACAGCACACCATCAGGGATCTGGTCGAGTCCATGCCTCAACAGGTCAGGGCTGTTTTGGCAGCAAAAGGGGGACCCAGAATCATGTGATTATACTGACCATCGTTACGGCTTTTATTAGTTCCATTGATTAGTTTCAAAATATTGTGTTTTTGCTAAGAATTTTTCAGTATTTTAATTATCTGTGTCTCTGTTTCTGCTTTTCATAGTTTCGGATTTGTCATGTTCCCATGTATTGACCGTTGCTATGACGATGACTCTATACCCATAAAAATAAAACATGGGGATGTGGGAGCTTAGAGATTAAGGTGTTGGACTGCTGATCAGATGGTTGTGAGTTTGAATCCCAGGTCCACAAAGGGTGCTTTAATTGAAACACAATTCTAGACAAATTGTCCATTACTGGGCGGAAGAAAGGGGGAGGGATTAGGAGGCAGGGCTTGTAAATGGAGGAGGAAACTGGAGAACCTCAATGAAACCCTATGCAGATAGTAAACCTGATCTCAGTATCAAGCCACTACATTATAAGACAGCTTACTAATTAACTTAATAAGAAAGACAAACTTTATCCATTTACGTTCTTTTCGTGAAGGTTATATATATTTCTGTGTGCGCTTTGTTAAACTGCCACATCGTACGTATGAGTTCTTTTTTAATCTTCTTCTTTTGGCTTTTCCCTTCAGGGGTCTCCACAGCGAATCATCTCTCTCCACCTATCCCTATCTTCTGCATCCTCAACACTTGCACCCACTAGCTTCATATCCTCATTAATTCCATCCATATACCTCCTCTTTGGCCTTCCTCTTTGCCTCCTGCCTGGCAGCTCCATGTCCAACATTCTCCTACCAATATACTCACTCTCCCTCCTCTGAACATGTCCAAACCATCTTAATCTGGCCTCCCTAACTTTGTCCCCCAAACGTCCAACATGAGCTGTCCCTCTGATGTACTCATTCCTAATCCTGTCCAATCTTGTCACTCCCAAAGTGAACCTCAACATCTTCAGCTCTGCTACCTCTAGCTCTGACTCCTGTCTCTTCCTCAGTGACACTGTCTCTAAACCATACAGCATGGCCGGTCTCACCACTGTCCTGTACACCTTCCCCTTGATTCTCGCTGATATTTTCCGATCACACAGAACTCCCAACACCTTTCTCCACCCATTCCAACCTGCCTGCACTCGCTTCTTTACCTCTTACGTATGAGTTTTTTTTAATACAAGTGCTAAATTGTTTTGATTTACTGATTTAGTCACAGGAACAACAGGAGTACTGGGCAGCACGTGGGCCCTGAGTGCTTATTTTTTACGGCTTCACTTTCATAAAAAAAAAAAAAAAAAAAAGCCTGCTTTTCTCACACGCCCCCCTTTCAGCCAGGCCGTCCTGGTGTCCTGGTTACTGCAGAATCACAGATAATTGCCCCGCTGCTGCTACTTTTAAAGAGACTATCTCCTCTCATCTGCTCTGGAGGATTGCAATTCTTTTTTAGTAATGCAATTTCTTTCAGCAGAGATGGAACGGCACCAAATGATCCTGAGTCTCCTTTTTTAAAAAAAAAAATCTTCCGACAAGTTTCTCTGTAGACGTTTAAACAAAAAGCGAGCCTTGTTACCTGTTTATTTGTTACCCGAAAATGTTTTACAGATAAAGAGGAAGCTGAAGCTTATTTAATTGCACTTTGAAGGAGAAAAAGAAGGATTTACTGGTTACTTTGTTAGGAAAACATGCTCGTTTGTGCAATTAGTCCAGAAGCCAATCATGTGGCCACATACGGATACTCAAACGTTTTTTGAGCTAATGAGCAATATCAAAATGGGGGAAAAAGATGTGAAGGTGGTTTGAGTTTCAGACTCAGAAATTCGACATCTCTTGGGATTTACACATAAAAACAACCAAAAACCCCCCGAAAAGATGTTCTGTTTGAAACAGAAGGCTGTGTGAACTCGAATAAACACTCTTTACAACCATGATGAGCTGAAAGGCATTTCATACTTCATAACATTTTAAAAGGGGAGGAGCTACAGCACATGCATCAGCAGCATCAGCATCTGTTTTTGGGTCAAATTTCATGTTAGATTTTTTTTCCTCACCTGAATCCAAATCCAGCTGCATGTTGATTTTCGGTACACGTGCAGACCAGAGAATGTTCTAAAGTACCAGAGCAATGCATCCTGAACTTTACACCACCTCCAGGAAACCTTTAGTTACTGGAAGGATTTTTGTGTTTTTTTCCCCCTGCTGTTGTTTTCTCTCCACGTTCGAGCTGAATGCTTCCATATTAAACTACTTTCGGAGTTTTATTCGGAGTCAGAGACGGAGCGGCTGAATTTACAGACGGGTGAGAAAACAAGTGAGCTGTTAACACATGCATAATTAAACACTGTCCTGCTAAGCAACCAATATAATTCAGTTTGGTTCGCCGACTCGACGGTGATGTCCAATTAATTGTTGCCAACCACATCTCGCAGCCTGTCAATGCATCCACATTTAATGAAGTTCATTTTAATGAGCCGACAGAAAAAAATAAATAGAAGGTCCAAAAAACCGAGGTGGGCGCGCACAATAACCGGCACAAGCTCATTAAGCAATCGGTGCAGGAGCAGAAATAAATGAGGCTTCATTAACAGCAGGATGCTATGTAGGCTTTTGCTGTTCCAGGTATCATCTTCACATGCTAAGATTTCAGGAAGGATTTCTCAACGTAAGTGACCCAGATGTGCAAAAGTCACACATCCACCCACACACACTACACTTCTTCATCAACAGGGGGCAGTAGGAGAGAGCCGTTTATTACGTTTGCTTGCAGGATTAATCTTTGTTAAGCAAGGTGAAGCACATTTCCTGTCACCATAACACATCTCCATGGCCACCGTGCACATAGTTAATGAAAATCAGACAAAAACGCCAGATGGGGTGAATCTGAATTGATTGACAACTGCACAGATGTTAAATGACACTCAGAGGAAGGCCAGCCTTCTTTATACAGTCTCACATTTCCAGTATGATTCCAGTATATATATATATATATATATATATATATATATATATATATATATATATATATATATATATATATATATATATTCTGGAATCAGCATATATATGATTTTTTTTTAAAATATCGGATGTTAACTGGCACTCAGAGGAAACCCCACCCCCTTTATATGGTCTTACATATACAGTATAGAAGTTGCCTTCGGCTGCTCCCTGTTCGACCAACTGGTCCGCACAACAACTTGGCAAATGTTTTACGCCAGATGCCCTTCCTGATGCAACCCTCCCATTTTTCTGGGCTTGGGACTGGCACTGCATCCAGTGGCTGGGGTTGAGGGATTGGCTGGGAATTGAACCTGGGTCTTCCGCATGATAGGCGAGAAACCTACCACGGAAGCCCCAACCCCTTTATATGGTCATACATTTCCAGTATGATTCCCAGTATGTTTATATATATATATATATATATATATATATATATATATATATATATATATATATATATATATATATATAAAATTAATTAATACTATGTAGTAAACATGAACTTGGGGTGCTGATAAAGAATAATATTCCATATGTACCGAGGTTTTATCCACAAAGCTTATCCATATTGTCCGAAATCTCGCGACGTTTGGTGTGACTGGATTCTCTGATCGCTCAGATCATTTCCTTGGCCCATGTCTTTTTGGTGCTGATTGTTGCACTTTCTACTGTGTGTGTGCACCATGAAGAGTAGTAGAACTCCAATGTCCAGCACAAAACCCTGACCTCAACCCCACTGAACACCTTCGGGATGAACTGGAACACCGACTGCACCCCAACACCACTCCCTGGCTTGACTAATGCTCTGGTGGCTGAATGGACAAATCCTTGCAAGCCCTACAAAAATGTAAAGGAAAGTCTTTCCAGAAGAGCGGAAGTTATTTTAAGAGCAGACTGGAGCAGCTCTTAACCTTATCTGCCCCAGGACTCAAGACTCGGATGGTATTTGCAAAATAAACAAAACAAGAATGTTACTTTAATGTCCTGTTCTTCATCATTCATTGGGGTTCTATATAGAGCCCTAGGGTTTTTATATAGGCTCCAATGTACCATAAGTGAAAATAAAGAACCCTAAGAGTTCTTCAGGCTACATTTTGCTTTATGCATGCATTTCCATTATTCCAATTTTTTTTGTAATGATTTGTTTCGTTGCTCAGTTGCATTGTAAAATAATTTTCCAGCATATTCAGCATTCATCATATTTCAGTCAATAATTCTTTTTGCATGATTATTATTGCTGTTATTAGAACCAGAAATGACGCAAATCCTAAGAATCAGAATGGCACACTTCAGTTCAGTTGAAACTGCAAGAGTTTTACAAGCAAGTGGAATATATGAGCTATACTACTTCCTTTCTTTCTGTCAACATAGTAGTCTGGCCATGAAAAAATTTCCTTCTTTATCTTCTAGCAACCAGTACAGGCCATGTTAAGTAAAATCATAAATGTGTCTGCTACTAATGCTAATTACATTAGATATCATTCATTCATTGTCTACCGCTTATCCGAACTATACTCGGGTCACGGGGAGCCTGTGCCTATCTCAGGCGTCATTGGGCATCAAGGCAGGATACACCCTGGACGGAGTGCCAACCCATCGCAGGGCACACACACACTCTCATTCACTTATGCAATCACACACTATGGATAATTTAGAGATGCCAATCAACCTACAATGCATGTCTTTGGACTGGGGGAGGAAACCGGAGTACCCGGAGGAAACCCCCGAGGCACGGGGAGAACATGCAAACTCCACACACACAGCGGAGGTGGGAATCGAACCCCCTGGAGGTGTGAGGCAAACGTGCTAACCACTAAGCCACCGTGCCCCCAATTTTTTACACTGGATGCCCTTCCTGACGCAACCCTCCCGTTTTTCCTGACTTGGGACCAGCACTGCATCCAGTGGCTGGGGTTGAGGCATTGGCTGGGAATCGAACCCGGCCCTTCCGCATGACAGGTGAGAAACCTACCACTGAGCCACCAATGCCCCAGCCTACATTAGATATGAGTTCCCTTATTTTTTTGCCATTTATTAGCAATGATTTTATTTTATACTATACAATGCAGTATAAAAAAATTTATAAAACTTTGTTCTTTTTTTATTTTCATTTATTATTAATATTTTTAAATTTTATTTATTTATTTAATTTATATTTGTTTGTTTTTTATTTGAATTGAAATTTATTTAAATGTATTTACTTATTTTTTGTTTAATTTAATTTTCATTTAAATATATTTAAATAAATGTAATAAAAAAAATATATATATTTAGGACTGTTTAGCACTGTTAAACATTCCCTTTGTTTCAGTTGTTGAGTTGTGAAGTAGACGTTTAGTCTTATCTTTATTCATTCATTCATTGTCTACCGCTTATCTGATCTATTCTTGGGTCACGGGGAGCCTGTGCCTATCTCAGGCGTCATTGGGCATCAAGGCAGGATACACCCTGGATGGAGTGCCAACCCATCTCAGGGCACACACACACACTCATTCACTCACGCAATCACACGCTACAGGCAATTTAGAGATGCCAATCAACCTACAATGCATGGTTTTGGACCGGGGGAAGAAACCGGGGCACCCAGAGGAAACGCCCGAGGCACTGGGAGAACATGCAAACTCACACACACATGGCAGAGGCGGGAACATATCTTTATTAGCAATAATTTTATTCCTACTAAACAATGTAGCATTACAGATATATATTTAACTCACATTTATTATTAGAATTTTTTTTTTAATTAAAAGTGACTAATTTTTTTATTAATTAAATTTTTATTTAAATATAAGTAATTAATTTTTATTTATTTATTTATTTATTTACTTACTTATTTAAATTGTGTTCCATTTCATTCTTTTCCATTATCTTCATTTTTTCATTTATTTCATTTGATTTTTCACCACAGCAGACATAAATATAGAGACATAATATTTTCATTTTTGACATAACAGTAAAAAACTATATCGAACCTATTACACAGAACCTTTTCACCGGCTACAAAGAGCCCTGTAGCATTTTTTTTTGGATTGAACCCTTAAAAAGGGCTCCACATAGAACTTTTTTCCTCTAACAGTGTCCACAGTCCAAGCAGATGAAGTGAACCCGTGGTGCAATCAGGCCAAAGAACAAATAAGGGATCAGGCAGGAGGTCAAACACAGAACAGATGATTACACAACCCAAACGTTTGGCAAGACTTCGCAATGAAAGAAAGGTTCAGGTGTGTTTATGTACTGTAGAGTCTGGAAATGAAACCCAGAATGATGGACAAAGGTCGTGACACGAGTCTGGGGATTGTGTCCTTCACTGGCTGGGAGGGGGGAGGGGGGTGTCCTGGTCTGCTGTTACACTGACGTTTAATATCAGGACAAGTCAGGGGTGTGTGTCAGGGGTAAGCCTTCCAAATATCAGGGTGGCATTCCAAATTCAAAAATCAGACTACACTCTTATAAAAACAGAGTGGTTCTATATAGAACCCTGGAGTTCTGGCCAATAGAACCCCTGAAAAAATGGTTCTGAGTTGGAGAGCATTGAAGCTTTTATATTAAAACGATTCCATAATTCAAGGAAAGGTACATGTATGGTGAAATGAGTGCCATTACTTTTTAGAATTTCATATTTCTAATTGGCATATTTTAGAAAAGATCAATGAGTTTATTACATTTGTGAAATAATACAAACTGAAAGGATCGAAACACTTCAAGAAGTGGGAGGAGTTTTTTCATTACACAATGTTGTTTTTGTACAAATAAATTTATATTGTGTTTGAATTTCAAATTTCGCAATGTATTTGTAACTTACACAATCATACACAGTGCTTTTAATGACTGTCCTAGATGTAAAAAAAAAAAAAAATAGATCCAGTTACATTAATGTAAAAGAATGAAAACAAGATACAAATAAAAAATAAAGTACAAATCGGATGTAATAAAAATAAAATAGAACATATATGGGAAACTAGGACGGAAAAAATGCAAAACAAATTTGCTGTAAGGACTCGACTTCAAACTTGGCCACTATGGACTCGAATTCCCAGCAACCACCTGCACTCCCACACTCACGCTCCCAGTAACCAATTCTTCTAATTGTATTCACTTGTGTTTAATGACCTGTGTTTGGTTTAGCACTGTTTAAGAACACCTTTGTTTCAGTTGTTGAGTTGCGAAATATACTTTCAGTCATTTCATATTTGTTTCAAAGTCTTTATTAGCAATGATTTTACTCCTACTAAAAAGTGTAGCATTACGGATATTTTTTTATTTATTTTAGATTTTTTTTTTAATTAACATTCATTATTATTATTATTATTATTATTATTATTATTATTATTATTATTATTATTATTTTAAAATGTAACTTTTAAACTCTACTTTTTTAAAGATTTAAATAATTTTATATTTACATGTATTAAAATAATTGTTATTTTATATTAATTAATTAATTAATTTAACAATCAATCAATCAATCAATTAAGTACAGTGGGGCAAAAAAGTATTTAGACAGCCACCAATTGTGCAAGTTCTCCCACTTAAAAAGATGAGAGAGGCCTGTAATTTTCATCATAGGTACACTTCAACTATGAGAGACAGAATGAGAAAAAAAAAAAATCCAGAAAATCACATTGTCTGATTTTTAAAGAATTTATTTGCAAATTATGGTGGAAAATAAGTATTTGGTCACCTACAAAAAAGCAAGATTTCTGGCTCTCACAGACCTGTAACTTCTTCTTTAAGAGGCTCCTCTGTCCTCCACTCGTTACCTGTATTAATGGCACCTGTTTGAACTGGTTATCAATTCAATTCAATTCAATTCAATTTTATTTGTATAGCGCTTTTAACAAAGAGCATTGTCTCAAAGCAGCTTTACAGAACATAATAAACAATAAACATACAAACAAACAGTCCTAGATGTTAGACAAAATTTTATCAGTATCAGTATAAAAGACACCTGTCCACAACCTCAAACAGTCAGACTCCAAACTCCACTATGGCCAAGACCAAAGAGCTGTCAAAGGACACCAGAAACAAAATTGTAGACCTGCACCAGGCTGGGAAGACTGAATCTGCAATAGGTAAGCAGCTTGGTGTGAAGAAATCAACTGTGGGAGCAATTATTAGAAAATGGAAGACATACAAGACCACTGATAATCTCCCTCGATCTGGGGCTCCACGCAAGATTTTAAAATTTTTTTTTTAACGGTGAGCAAAAATCCCAGAACCACACGGGGGGACCTAGTGAATGACCTGCAGAGAGCTGGGACCAAAGTAACAAAGGCTACCATCAGTAACACACTACACCGCCAGGGACTCAAATCCTGCAGTGCCAGACGTGTCCCCCTGCTTAAGCCAGTACATGTCCGGGCCCGTCTGAAGTTTGCTAGAGAGCATTTGGATGATCCAGAAGAGGATTGGGAGAATGTCATATGGTCAGATGAAACCAAAATAGAACTTTTTGGTAAAAACTCAACTTGTCGTGTTTGGAGGAGAAAGAATGCTGAGTTGCATCCAAAGAACACCATACCTACTGTGAAGCATGGGGGTGGAAACATCATGCTTTGGGGACCAGGACGACTGATCTGTGTAAAGGAAAGAATGAATGGGGCCATGTATTGTGAGATTTTGAGTAAAAACCTCCTTCCATCAGCAAGGGCATTGAAGATGAAGCGTGGCTGGGTCTTTCAGCATGACAATGATCCCAAACACACCGCCCGGGCAACGAAGGAGTGGCTTCGTAAGAAGCATTTCAAGGTCCTGGAGTGGCCTAGCCAGTCTCCAGATCTCAACCCCATAGAAAATCTTTGGAGGGAGTTGAAAATCTGTGTTGCCCGGCGACAGCCCCAAAACATCACTGCTCTAGAGGAGATCTGCATGGAGGAATGGGCCAAACTACCAGCAACAGTGTGTAAAAACCTTGTGGCGACTTACAGAAAACGTTTGACCTCTGTCATTGCCAACAAAGGGTATATAACAAAGTATTGAGATGAACTTTTGTTATTGACCAAATACTTATTTTCCACCATAACTTGCAAATAAATTCTTTAAAAATCAGACAATGTGATTTTCTGGATTTTTTTTTTCTCATTCTGTCTTTCATAGTTCAAGTGTACCTATGATGAAAATTACAGGCCTCTCTCATCTTTTTAAGTGGGAGAACTTGCACAATTGGTGGCTGACTAAATACTTTTTTGCCCAATTGTAATTACTTGATAAAGTGATAATTTAAATAATTATAATAGCACTGTTTAAGATCGCCTTTGTTTCAATTGTTAAGTTGCGAAGTAGACATTCGGTTGTTTCAAATATTTATTAGCAATGATTTTACTCCTACTTAACAATGTCCAGCATTACAGATTTTTTTAAAATTCACATTTATTATTATTATTATTATTATTATTATTATTATTATTATTATTATTATTATTTTAAAAGTGACTTATTTATTTTTTATTTGTTACATTTTTAAAAATCTAATGTAATTTTTATTTTAAATGAAGTAAATTGTGTATTTGTTTATTTATTTATTTATGGTTTGTTTGGTTTAGGTAAAAACGTCCCCTTTGTTTCAGTTGTTGAGTTGCGAAGTAGACATCCAGTCATTTCAAATTTGTTTCAAACACTTTGTTAGCAATGATTTTACTCCTACCACAGAATTATGGATATTTTTAATTCACATTTATTATTACTATTTTTCAAATGTAATTTAATTTTTTTAAATTAATTGATGAAGTTTTTTTTATTACATTTTGTATTTACATTTATTTAAATATTATTTATTTATTTATTTATTTATTTATTTAGCACTGTTTAAGATCCCCTTTGTTTCAGTTGTTGAGTTGCAAAGTAGATGTTCAGTCATTTCAAACTGTTTCAAAGTCTATATGCTCCTGGGTGCACAGGTTCTATACTCAGTATATTCCTTTTTCTTGACCATGAGTGAACCTAACCTATGGAACCTGATTATATGCAGATTAACCTGTTTTTTGAGCTGTTCCTATTTTTGTGGCACTCAATAATCAGCTGGCACTCGCATCTCTGTGATCGTGACAGCGTTTTATGAAGGGAGACTCCATCATCAAATGACACAGGTAAAAAATATTAAAATATTATATCAAAATGTTAAAATATATTTAAAATATATTTAATATATACAAAATATTTTACAGTATTTCCACATAACATAATCATATAATGATATCAAACTGAAAGAGTGTAAATAATAGTGTTTATAATATCTAAATATTAAGTCAGATGTGTCGACCGGTGAAATTAGATTCAGCACCGGTCTCTGAACAGCTCCACCAGCATTGGCACTGAAGTGAAATAACTGAAGCGTGACTGTGAGAGGAAACGTCACAAGGGACACACGTGCTAAATCAAAGACACATCTTTCAGCTTCAGCTTTTTTACATCATCCCATCACACCATGTTTTTTCTTCGCACATTTCCCCCCTGAATCCTGCTCTCTATTCTTTTCACATTGTCTTTCTCTCATTTCATTATTCTCTCATGTGCGTACGGACACATGTGAATACACGGTCATGTGTTTGCTGCATTCTACCAAAATTCATGACAGTTGGAGGGATGATGGAGGGGTGGGGGGTAGAATGATAAGGTTGGGGAAGTGAGACAGAAGGCATGCATTATAGAGGAAGTAGAGAGAGAGAGAGAGAGAGAGAGAGAGAGAGAGGTAGCTGCCCCTCTGGGCTTAAATGAGCCAGGGAATGAAGGACGAGTGTTCGGTATTCGCCTTTAAGGCTCAGGTTTATTTTATCTCCACAAGCTGCCCTGATGGCCTGCTTGCCACTTCAATTCCTTCACAAAAATTCATTCTTTTACAAAGATTTATGAAGAAATCTTTATTATCACCACAAATACATTACTGTACTATATACAGCACTGTGGAATTCTTTTCTTCGTATATCCCAGCTGAGGAAGTTGGAAGGGGCTTGAACCCTGATCCTCTGATCAACGACCCAGAGTTTTACCCACTGCCCTCCACCTCAGCAACCACTGCCCCCCACCCCAGCCACCACTGCCCCCCACCCCAGCCACCACTACCCCCCACCCCAGCCACCACTGCCCTCCACCCCAGCCGCCACTGCCCTCCACTCCCAGCCACCACTGCCCTCCACCCCAGCCACCACTGCCCCTCACCCCAGCCACCACTGCACTCCACCACTGCCCTCCACACGAGCCACCACTGCCCCCCACCCCAGCCACCACTGCCCCCCACCCCAGCCACCACTGCACTCCACACGAGCCACCACTGCCCCCCACCCCAACCACCACTGACACCACTGTTTAAGCAGTTTGCAATAAATATTCCAAACAAATTTCATGAAATCCACCCTGAAAGACAGTGCTCATGTGCGCAAAATGTTAACTTTTCTCTCAGCACACGGTTCAAAATGGACGTTACACCATGCTGAAGAAATGTCTCAGCTGGCTGCTGGTGTGTAATGAGATCTCTGCTGCTTAGAGCTTTAAGTTTCATGTAGACGTTGAGCTTCATCATGTAGAAAAATTAAATAATACCATCTCCTGATTCATGCTCATGCTTTACAATACATCATTAATTTCCCTAAACGTTCAAGATAAAATATAGGTTTTTATAGAAAAAATGTTTCTCAGCATCAAATAAAACATTTCCTACAACCCAGGCTTATGAGCAAGACATCGAAAATAGATCTGTACAGTGAGTGATTTTTTTTTTTTTTACCACATTGTATTTTTTTGTGTGAAAAATATATCACATTACTACAGCAGGCTTTCCTCCTCAATTTTGTGGAAGAAAATGAAATTTCTTAGAAGACAAGCACAGATATGAATGGAATAATTCTGTATGTCTAACTGTCAAGACGGATGCAATATATGGGGGTAATTTCTGTAAAAAGAGAAAGAAAAAAACAGCTATTTGGTGTTCTTCTCATATATTCGAGGATGACCAGGCTGCACTGAAGTACAGGGATGAAAACGGAAGAGGCTCCAATGTCAAATCTGAAAGCAGTGAACTCGAGCAATATCTCCACGCTCTCGGTCACCTTACTCAAAGGCCAGAGTAATAAAAGTCATGCAGGCAATTTTCTCTCTTCCATGTGATGCCGGTTTTATTCCTAGAAAGAAATGTAATTCGATTCTGAGGGCTGGAAGGCGTGTGTGTTTAGAATAACTGCATTAATCCGAAGCTGCACATTTGGGTAGAATTCAGATCATCTTTCATCCTTCGTCATCATCACTGTATCACTGATATTTAATAAATTCCTAAACAACCTTTAAACAAAGCACTCATCTTTATTAATGTATTTCCTATTGTACTTCTTTTCCTATTATTATTTAATAACATATTTTACTGTAAAATAATGCAAATTATAAAAACTTAAATAATAATAATAATAATAATAATAATAATAATTTTGTAATAAATCTGAAATAATAATATTATAATAAACCAGAACATAAAAAAATATAATATATTTGTTTTTAAATTGAATAACTTAAAGCTCTTTTGGCAAATAATTTGTTATATTTTTTTGTTTGTTTTTAAAAAATAATAAATAAATAGATAGATAAATAAATGAAGAAATAAATAAATAAATAAATAATCTGATTGATAAATCTCTCACTAATAAATAAAAATGGATACATTTACCCATACTGCAAATATATTTATATATAATTGCTAAGATGCATCAAAACTACTAAAGAAAGTGGTAATGATATCTGCATGGTTAATGTGAAGCATGATTAATTTTTATATTTCTGATCATACACAAAAATCTAATATTTCATCAGGGTTATGGTCAGTCTCACACTTCCAACTCCAATTCCAAGTAGACATTGCGGCTAATCTGCTCCCAATCACTGGACGCCTGATCACAGACACACACACACAGAAGTAAGTTAGTGTCTCTCTAAAGTCTTGCGAAGTTTGTCTAGTACATCATCTCTTCACCCAGCCTTGTTTTTCTGTGATATTTGCCTCTTTCTTGTCTCATGTCCTTGGCTAGTTTGCTCCATTTGCTAGTCGTCATGACCCTCTCTTGTGTTTCAAGTGACTTTTGATTCCACCTCACACTCCGAATCTGTCCGTTCTTATCTCATTAAACATCAGTATGCATCACTTGCATCAATTCCTGACAGTTACAGATTGCATCAATTGAATTTTATTTGCAGAAATGATTTTAGGCACGAAATTTAGATCCCCAATGAAGAAAACTTTGACATTCATTACAGTCGATACATTAAAAAAAGAAATCTGCTTACAATACAACACAACATAATATCGATCTTTTCAGCAGGTTTATTATTAAAAAGCTTGTTCAGAAATTTTCAAGTAGGTTATAAAATCAGCGCATCACGGTGTGTTAGAAAGGTGTAAATAATAGATTTGGAAATGTCAGAGTATATAATCGAGAATAAAAAAAATAATAAATCATGAAAAGCCAAAGCAGAAACAAATCAGTTCCTGGTATCATGAACCCAATGTTGCATTTCACACTTAACTTATAATATTGACATGTCTGTTCTAACTGAAGCCAGAGAGATGAAAAACAACAAAGATGCTTCTATTTTCTCAAAAGGTGCTGGTACAAAATAATCGGCACATGTAGGATAACGTTGTGTCTCGTTCAAAGAAACTAAGCTTCCTGTGTCGGTCCTGAAGTTTGAAGTTTATTGGTACAGCCGCCTTAACGATCCTCTAATGATTTAGTCTTTAATTAATTTTCAGTATGTGTAGGTTTATTCTAGTCTGGGTTGCACAGGATCCAGAACCGATCCCAAAGTAGGAAAAATGTAAGGATACGCAATGGATTTAGACGCTGTACTGTACCCAGAGACTCTGAAACAGGAAGTACAGGAAGTAAAAGCATCAGACTGACATGCAGATCACACTGAAATATGTCTATTAAATGACAGAGCTAACAAACTTCAACACTATAAAGAGGTACCTCAGTGTTTCGGACTCGAAAGGTTTCGACTCCTTTCATAGTCAATGGGCGGTAAAATAATTCTTCCTCAACGTGAATCCTTTTATCACCTAGCTCAAAGCTGTCTCTCTGACCTTACGGTACTGGAAATGCTGACCGGAAATGCTGTGCTGCTCAGCTCAGCTGTGCTGCTAGCTCAGCATGAATTATTTTGTAAATACATTTTTTCAGAAACCACCGTGAATATGGTGGCAACCAGGTATGCCACCTCATGCCAAGATGTTTGTTTATTTATTTATTTATTTATTTATTTATTTATTTATTTATTTATTTATCCAATTTTATTCTTGTTAGCCACAAGCTAGCCAGTTAACTTAGTGATCATGTGTTCACTTTATTTGCTTCCTCAGCAAATCTGTGTTGATGGATTTAAAGTGGCAGCGCAAATCAGGCAACTTCTCTTTCGATGTTGATTTTCTACCCGTTTAAAGCTGTGCTGTATTAAATGGGATGGTGTGCTGTATAAACTGTATAAGTTGTTGTATTCATTAGGATGGTGAGAGTCAGTGTTTCAGCGACCGTGGCTTTTCTGAAGAGTGTCGAGCTTGAATTGATTGTCACATGATGCGTATCATGATTTATTCAATGAATACTGCTTATCTGATCTATTCTCGGGTCACGGGGAGCCTGTGCCAGGCATCATCAGGCATCAAGGCAGGATAAACCTTGGACGGGGTGCCAACCCATCGCAGGGCACACACACTCTCATTCACTCACGCAATCACACACTACGGACAATTTAGAGATGCCAATCAACCTACAATGCATGTCTTTGGACCGGGGGAGGAAACCGGAGTACCTGGAGGAAATCCCCGAGGCACGGGGAGCACACACACACACACAGTGGAAATAAAATTGTAGTGTGACCTTGAACATAAGCACCCACATGGACACTTGTAAAATTTGCTTTAAGATAGAGGACTGTGATCCTGTGGTTGTTAGCACTAAGGTTTCTATTGTGGTCTGCATCTCAGTTAGGTGGTCAGGTGGATGGACGTCACTTAGTAGGATGTCATATGGCTTCAAAAAACTGCCTTCATTTACAAATTTTTTTTTTTGTTCCATCAGGATTTTCTTTTATTATTTAATCAAGCTGTTGATATCTCACGGCACTAGGACCTGGGGGAGTTCAAGCTAGTTGGTTAGGCTGCTTGTTTATATTTCAGGAAATGAAAAATGTTTTCAAAGGCACAGCTGTAGTGTTCTTATTTAATAATAAATAAATAAATAAATAAATAAATAAATAAATAAATAAATAAATAAAAAAAAACTAACTAACTTTAGGCCACTTCCACTTCAGGTTTAAATCTCAATACAGATCCAGATATTTGAAATACCTGACCTTGTACAGCATGTAAAAAATTCATAATTATCATGTGAATATTTTATAGACTTCTTTTTATGTGAGATTTACACATTAATCTAATGGCAATTGACCTGAGTGCAAATTTTACTGGTGTTTTTTTTTTCTCCTTTTTAATTAACGGTAAGGAGTTCAGTATTCAGGTGAGTAGTTCACAATTACTGATGAGGGCGGCTTTGTGAACTCATCATACCAACCACACATCTAAAAACAGCAGGAAGCCGAGCCTTTAGCACCCGGTGGAATTCTTCACCAAGGTCGATCGGAGCCACCGACAGCGAGGACACATTCAAGGCCCGGCTTTAATTTATCTTTTTCGGGTTGGCCTTTGAAATTTCGATTTGGAGATCTAGTTCGAATAAAAAGTGTTCTATAACTCACTGATTGAGTTATTGATGTGCTTTCCCCCCCTTGAAGAACTCTCATACAAGTTAATTTATCACAGATACTTAGGATTTTTCATCTAAAAAATACAACATTGTCCTAATTAGAAAAAAAAAAAATCTGAATGACTCAATTTACATGAAAATTTAGGGTAATAAGGTTAAGAATGGGCATGGTGGCTTAGTGGTTAGAACGTTTGCCTCACACCTCCAGGGTTGGGGGTTCGATTCCCGTCTCCGCTGTGTGTGTGGAGTTTGCATGTTCTCCCCGTGCCTTGGGGGTTTCCTCCCCTGGTCCAAAGACATGCATTGTAGGTTGATTGGCATCTCTAAATTGTCCGTAGTGTGTGATTGCGTGAGTGAATGAGAGTGTGTGTGTGCCCTGTGATGGGTTGGCACTCCGTCCAGGGTGTATCCTGCCTTGATGCCCAATGACGCCTGAGATAGGCACAGGCTCCCCGTGACCCGAGAATAGATCGGATAAGCGGCAGACAATGAATGAATGAATGAAGGTTAAGAATGTGAAAGGTTACTGCGAAATTGCGTGAATAAAATCGCTCGACTTTTTTCCACCAGCTAGGGTTTTACCAACGAGCTTTCGATCTCCACTTAGTTAAGACTTAGTCACTGAGTCAACCAAAAAGCTTACCATAAATCTACAGAAAGATTTCTTTTTCCCGCGCATACATATGATTACTAGGGAAAAGGCTGCGCCTGAATGGTGTTTTTTTCCCTTCATGAAAAATGCGCATACAAGATCATTCATCATGGTTTCAGCTGACAGGAAGTGAACAGTCAGAAAATCAGCAGGCTCCCTCCCTTTTAGCTCACTCCCAATTCATGAACATTTGGATTTATCATGCAGCAGGAGCTCATCTGTTATTTAAGCACAGTATGGTGAAAAAAAAATACAAGAAAAAGTGGATTCGGAGCACGGAAAATTGTAATAAGCTTATGATAAAATAAAAACAGAGATCAAAAGGCATGAAATTTCAGATATTATGGATTTCGAGCTCCTTTTTTCTTTTCATGATGATTAACCAGCTGTCTGTTAGTTATTTAAAGGCACTAATTTGAGCTATAAAGCAGGAAATAAGCTTTAATTATCACAGTAATCTTGAGCTAAATGTACTTACTGTACTAGCAAATGATTGGCCTGCTTCATATTGGATCATCATGGTTTATGGTGTGTGTGTGTTTGTGTTTTTAACACCTCGGTGTCACAGTGTTGATCTTTTCGCATTGACGACTGGGAGAAATGAGCGAGCATCTATAATTTGAAGCCCTGCATAGTACCTAGGAAGCAGGGCCTCGTAAAAAAGACAACAAATGTTGATGGAAAGGTCAAAGCGCTCATGCTGACCCTTGAAAGCACAGTGCTGGTAGTTTGATGGTTTTACTGGGATTTACACTTGGGATCATGGTAGGTGTTGCATAGACTAGCTGATTGATATGTTCACCAATCACCACTGTAGTCCAGATCGGCTGATGGAGAAAAAGCAACAAGACATCAATAAACAATCCCAAACAGCTAGTTTCATCCAATTTAGACTCATTTCCCGATGAAGGTCGGCTTTTTTGACGGACATGAGCTTCCAGATTCGTTGATTTTCACCTTGGGAAAGATTGAATAGGTTTATTACTGATACATGCTTAAATATTGTACTGTGATACACAGAAGTATTGTTTTCATCATTACTGTAGCAAAAAGAAGCATCGAAGCTCATTTGTGGTCTGTTAACTGGTCTGTTAATCAGACATAAGAAATCAAAATAATCCTGAATCAGCTTTTGGTTTAATTATGGAATAGACGACGAGTCAACTCCTTTTGTTAATTACTAGTTAACTAGTAAAAATGAGTAGGTTATGTGGTAAATAATTACATATTGTTTATTTGATTTACACAAATGAGTCTGATCTGATATTTCAAATAACAACAGAGGGAAATTTTTGCACAAAGAAGAAAAGACGTGACCTTCTGCACTTTCATATCACCAATTAATCCAACGATCTGATCACGTGCATTTAGAGAGAACACTTACACAATGAGACGCTGGCTCATTCCACGCGATTAGTCATGGAGGACGCTACGTCGAACTGATTTGATAGAATATAAATTGTAAACGTGAAGCCACTCAGTCCGTTCCTCGCTGCTCAGTGACAGCTTTGTCAAGGCTGCTAATTACACTGTCTGTGCTCGTGAATGTGAAGACGCTATTTATATGCCTCTTCTCATTACTCAGTGGAGTGAGCACTTTTAAAATGGAGTGGCGGAGTTCTCGTAAGACCAACGCCCCACACACACACACACACACACACACACACAGAACAAAAGCCTGTGTTTGGCGACATGTCTAGAGCGCATTGTTTCAGATTATTGGGTTTTCTTTCTTGCAAAAAGCCTCGAAAACACTTCCGTTTAAACACATCTGTATCCCTCAAATAGAGTTAGAACTAATTTTACCCATGAAAAATACAATATTTATAGTTAAATCGACTAAATTATAACAATAGGTTCTGGCTATGGGGATGTAGGAGACACCTGAAAATGAACCAAACACTCAAAAGCAAATGTGAATACAATCCCATGGAAATGATTATTCACTGAAAGGGAAAGGACGTGGAAGAAAAAAAATTCAAGATGGCCGACAACACTGGCGGACAAGACATCTCACAAATGGCTTCTTAAAAAGTTAGCCCACGTTGTATGATTTATCTTTCAACCTTTTAAAAATACACCATATTCTGCTGAAGCTAGCAGCCTCCCGTTGTGTACGTCTGATGTCATTTGTCTATGAACGAGAGGAACCTTCTAAAATGTATTCGCTAGGCTGTACAGTACATAGCGCATAGTGTATAGGACGTCATTTGGGATGCGACTGAAGAGATAAAAATGACAGAAAAACATCAACGATGCTTCTGGAAACGTCCATCTTAATGAATACAAGCTTCTATGCTGCGATCTCTCAGTTCCAGAATCAGTGATTTTGGCATCTATTTTTGTACACAAATAAATTTTTTAAATCATTCATTCATTCATCCTTTCATTCATTTATTGTCTTCCGGTTATCCGGAGCCAGGTCGCGGGGGCAGCATTAACATCCTTAAAGAAAATTTCCCCCCAAAAATGTATGTGAAACAAATGATTTAAGTAAACTTAAGTGCAATTGTTTACAGGATTTGATAAACCTAATACCACTAAGGCTTTATTAGGTTACTGACCTGTAGCTTCGTCACCTGGTCCTCTGTTTTCATGACCATAATTCTGTGGAACATATATTCTGTGAATAACAGTCAAATCGTCTTCTCTTATTCCTTTTAAAGACACTTAGTCTATTTAATGATATACATACACTTCGTATTGGTAATATCGGTCATATTTTTGAGGCAGCTGGAACGGATTATCTGCATTTAGATTATTTCTTATGGGAAAATTCGTTTCGCAATACAAATTTTCACCTTAAGAACTCGCCTCCAGAACGAATTAAAATCTTATAATGAGGTTCCACTGTATTCTAGTGCTAGATATATCTCTGAAGAAATATATGATCTCTTATATCATCTAACTAAGGTTCAGTCAAGTGTGATATTTAAAGACACAGTGTTTACACTGGCTAATCCCCTGTCTCTGTAATCACTTTAAGAGCTACTATATAATTAGTTTTGCTCAACATTTTATTGATTCTGTTAATTAAACGATCCATATGGTATGATACCTCAGCAGATGGGTTTTCAACATATGCACCGAGATATATAGAGTATATATCAACCAATGAGTAGCAAACACTTTATCTCACCTGGTAATGGTGTTCACCTGTTTTGTGTCAGTCCTTGATTAATTTATACTGTGTTCATCATGCCTTTGTATATTTATCTATAAATAAAATACAAGGTGGGGGCACGGTGGCTTAGTGGTTAGCACGTTTGCCTCACACCTCCAGGGTGCGGGGTTCGATTCCTGCCTCCACTGTGTGTGTAGAGTTTGCATGTTCTCCCCGTGCCTCGGGGGTTTCCTCCCCCGGTCCAAAGACATGCATTGTAGGTTGATTGGCATCTCTAAATTGTCCGTAGTGTGTGATTGCGTGAGTGAATGAGAGTGTGTGTGTGCCCTGTGATGGGTTGGCACTCCGTCCAGGGTGTATCCTGCCTTGATGCCCAATGACGCCTGAGGCACAGGCTCCCCGTGACCCGAGAACAGATCGGATAAGTGGTAGACAATGAATGAATGAAAATACAAGGTATATTGGCTTTCTGTCAAAAGACCTTTCTAAGTTGTAATATCTGGCGTATTTATTTACTTAGTTAGTTAGTTTATCAAATTCTAGACCTTAATTTTGAGGACTCTGCTTAAAAAGAGAGCATCTTCGGCTGTTCTTTAAGAAAATTTTTTTATTTCTCACATCTTTGCTTTTGCCGTACACGTAAAAAATGAAAGTTAGAAGAAAGCTAAAAAAGTTATAACAAATCCCACGTGAATAAACACACGTTTCAACCCTGGTATTTCGAAAGCAGGGTTTTTTTTTTCGCACACTCATACAATTAATTCAAAATTATTTCAATTCAAAATGTATTATTAATTCAAAATTATTTATATATTCACATTTGTAATTTGTAAATTAAATTTTACTTTTTTTTAACCTAATTTTACTCATCATTCATACTGTGAATCGAACTGAATGAACGAATGAATCAATGAACAAATGACTCTTTTGAAAGAAAAAATATTATGAATGTTTTTTTTTCCCTTGTTTTTCTTCCTTGGTGTTTATAAGAGCCCTTGCGGTGAATCAAATAAACCTGTGGAAACAAGAAAAGTGAAAACACACACACACCAAAGCTTTCGGAACCATATACAACATTCAGCTAAGTATTAATACAAATAATACTGCATCGTGCTTAAGAATTTATATACAGATGCTTCCTGCCTTCGATGCACATGATTTAACACATCTACTAATCTACTCTAATCCAGTCTACATACAGTATCTACCCTGGGATATTTAGTACAATATTAACTAGACCTGCACTCTCCAATTCATTTCAGATGTAAGAGGTCAATATTATAAAGCACAGTGGAGGTAATAATGGCTGGTTACAATGTCACATCCTGTCTTGTATTATACTTGAAATGAATAGGACATTATTCACAGGATCCCTCTAGAAAATGTAACTCGAAGTGAATATATGAAAGCACGGGCTCCCAGTTGAATAAAAATTAATTTTTCATTACTGTATATCTTAGAGGGCTAGCTCAGGGACATAATTAAAGCACACTTTAATTAGTGGACTTGTGGCTCCTTTTCCCTCATGAACCTAATCGTATTTAAAAAAATCCCATAAAACCAGCCGATAATCTATTCTCCACTGCATGCGGAATTTCAAAAGCATTGATTGCGGAAGAAAAAACAAGAAAAAAAAACAAAGGGGACGTCATAAGATGAATGTAACAGTTATAATGTTAATAATAGGTCAGTCGTGTTGTTGTCCTTCGATTGTTGTATAAAGCCTAAAGGGATGATTAAAACCTGTTAGATGGATGAATTCGATATGGAAGGGATAATACCGAGACAGCAGGACATAATTGATAGACTGGCTCTTCATCATCTCACTTATCATGCAGCTAATTATTAAAGGTATCGTTCATTTGATCCAGAAGATCAATTAGAATTTAGGTTTATTTCACGCTGTACAAGCTTCCTGTGAGTAAAATAGTCAGTCAAATATACATGCTCAAAAAAATAAAAACCTGCTCAAAAAAATTAATTAATTAATTAAAATTTTTTGTACGAAGGTTAGTGTTTAGGATGTGACAAGCTGAATTATTTTTATTTTTATTTTTTTTAAAGAAAAATGTCTGATTTTAAATAGCTGCTATTATGTAAGTTATAACAGGAATGAACTTGTTTCCAAATAAATTTTAAAAAAGTCTGATTTGTTGTTATTTAATAAATTGTTGGCAAATGGTTGGGAAATTGCTTTGGTGAACAAGGAATAAAACACATTGGGACATGTTATTAATGGAAAATAAGCTGGAAGTTACTTGGAAGTTACAGTGGAACCTTGGCATACAAATTTAATTAATTCTGAAGGCAAAAATTTGTATTGCGAAACAAATTTTCCCATAATAAATAATGTAAATGCAGATAATCCGGTCCAGCTGGCCAAAATTTTGACCCATATTACCAATACGAAGCATATGTAAACTGTATGGCTGCTTACAAGCTTGGGCTAAAAATAGAACAGACCGCCCACACCACCGAGCTTTCAACAACAACACGGCCGAAAAATCACCTAGCTTTTGAACGCATGCTGAAGGCAACGTTGGTATCGTGGGTTGAGCTTTCACTGACTGAAAAAAACAATCTGTATAATTCATAAACTCACTTCGCTCGGCTTTCCACTGATGCTAACAAGTTTTGAACGGCTCCCGGACATACTCGCATCTTAGCCGGCGTTCAGTTTGTTCGTATGCCTACAGAAGTAGTTGTTAATTATAAGCCTTTTAGGCAACAAAAAGGAAAGATATAATGATATCTGCTTCTCTCCCATCATTGGTTCGCTACTCTACTGTGTTCATCTGTTCTATGTCTTACCTGGAACACATACTTGTGATTTTTGTGTTTTGGAGTTGCTTTCATGTCATTTTTTGGGGGGTTCCTGTCATCTGCTTTTCATTTTTTGGTTTGGATTCTAGTCTTGTCCCACTTCTTTCCGTTCATTGGTTCACTACCCAACTGTGTTCACCTCTTCTGTGTCTCATCTGGATTACTTCGCTTAGTTTCTACCCTGCTCTTTCTAACTCTTCTTGCAAAGTCTTATTGCAGACTTATATACAAATATACTTGGCTTGCAATAATATAATGACAATCTAATCACTTATTGTTAATTATATACGCATCATTATATATTTTATAAGGTATATTTAAATAGATATGAGTGTATATGACTACAAAAGTCATTGTAGGTTGCTTTGCTTAATATTTGGGTAAATCTGCAGTTAGCTTCCTCCCAACACAGTATTTAGGCTGATGGTAGCCTATGTCCGTGACCTACTGAACCAATATTAATGTATTAATTGATAGAGAATTCAAAGCACTCTTGTTAGCCGCTCTGGATAAGAGCGTCTGCCAAATGCCAGAAATGTAAATGTAATGCTTATTTACCTGTTCTCTTCATACGTGTCTGATTTTCAGTTTCAGATGTGGTTTATTTCCCAGAAATAAGAAATGCTGATGTCTGATTCTCTTGGAACTTGACATTCACAATCCACCTTAAATAAAACCAAAAAAAGGATTCCTGGAAAAATGACTAACTGCATTTGAGTGTCAGAGTGAAATAAATAACAGAAAATGACAGCTAGAGGATAAATCAGGCTTCTTTTTTTTGTTTTTTTGTCCTCCCATATTTCACTCCTTTGGATTCTTATGTTGAACCAAAATATCAGGAGGTAATCTTTTATGTATGTAGATTCTTTATAAAGGAATAAAAATAGACCTGATTGTACTGCAGCACTTAAGCTCTTGACAGTAATTATATTTACACTTGAAATGAAGGCACGCTTTTTGCAGAGTTTTTTCAGATCGCTAAGCTGCGATCATGCAGTGTCACCTAATGAACATCGTGTATTCGATCATGTTTTGGAGGCGTTTTCAAAAGCTTTGGCACATCCGTGCTCGGATACATAACAGACGCCAGACGCCAAAGGTGATGACAAGCACAATGTCCAAACATGTCGGACCATCTGACCTCTGTAGCACCCACTGGAGACACACAGCAGGAAATATGACACGTATTATAGCGGTAGCGTGGCGAAGAAGAGCGAATGCTACATTCGGGACACAGTTCATTGTCTACAGGGTGCCAATAACAAACTTAAGAGCTGATTCCAGCTATGAAGACATCTCAGAGTGACTCTTCACCATCCTGTGGCCCTGTCCGTGCAGTCATTACCTCCACTCCAACCGTTATTGATGGTCCTGCTGCAATTGAGTCGGAGACAGACTGAATGCCGCAATATGTCCTTGCCTGCAGTGTTCAAATCCATTTTAGACTGATTAGCGCACGCTACTGCAAGAATGCTGGAGGGAAAAAAACAGGTATTTACCCCGGACCAGGAAAACATCCCATTCACCAGATACTTCGCAAACCTTCCTGAGTGGAAGATTACAGTATGTGGGACACAATGATGCGCTGATTCAATTTGAGCTTATGAAAGATTTGTACAAAGTGATGGATGTTCGATTTCTTCTCCCTCTGTTGTTTATTCTTAGCCTGTTTCCCTACCAATCTACCAATCGGGGAAGGAGAAATTTTCCTCAAAGGACGTACATAAAACAAGCTGATGTCATCTTTTTAGATGGCTGATTAACACACTCAGAGAAAACGATATCCACATGTGCATATGATTGGCCAATTTTGCTTTCTTGGACTCTTGATAGATACTGACCACTGCAGACCAGGAACACCCCACAAGAGCTGCAGTTTTGGAGATGCTCTGATCCGGTCGTCTAGCTATCACAATTTGGCCCTTCGTCAAACTCGCTCAAATCCTTACGCTTGATTTAAATTCAACATATTGATGTTAAAAAGATGAATTGTGTACACGTGAAGATAAACACGTGTAGAGTACTGTACAATCTTTTAACTCTGCTTCATGTAATGAATAATAAATTTGTCTGTAGCCATTAGATATAGTTCAAAGAAATAAAGAAGGATTTATATATTTAACAGGAATTCTAGGCTACAACTAACTATAAGGTCCTCATATCTCACTATAGTCTGTATATGCAAATATCCTTTAAGCCTATTAAATGCTTAATATTTGATTGCACTTGGAAAAGGTTAGAATAAAAATTCATAAAATTTGTAGTTGAAAAATTGGAAAATCATCCTATTGGTGCTTTGTGGTCAATATACACTTGACCGGCTGTTAGAGGTCCATAACTCCAAATGTAAAAGGTGAAAGGATAAATAAATAAATAAATAAATAAATAAATAAATAAATAAATAAATAAATAAATATGTGATCCAATTAGGAAGTCAGTATTTTTTTTATTTTTATTTTTTTTATTTATTTTTTAATAAAAGATCATTGTGGGTCTTTTAAAAAAGATTAAAAAATGCATAATAATAATAATAATAATAATAATTATTATTATTATTATTGTTTTTATTATTATTATTATTATTATTATTATTGTTATTATAAAACCATGGAAAACCATGACTTGGCTGAATAATCCAGAAATAAGAGTAGAAATGTAGCTGGGACATTTTTTTAAATAATTAAAGCAACCCAGCATGTTGAGTTCTGCATATAACCTAACAGCATGTGCTCAGATTAACCACAGCAGCGTGTGTTCTCTTATATATTGACCCATACGGTTACAGAAATTGCTCCATTAATACTTTTTTTTTTATCATTACTGAAAATCATGCCATTATTCTGTCCATGCCCCTGAACCTTAAACACAACATTTGCTAATCTTTTGCTTGCATGGTTAGCCTACAACAGACAAGTGTGAGGTGTGCTTTTGCTATTTTCAGGATGTGCTGTGTTTTTTTTTTTTACCTCAGGACTGCTGTGCACAGAGGAAAAGTGGCAGCATGATGGATGGAGTTATTAATTGACTTCATCCTCATCGAGTGTTTGTAATTTCTTCCCGAACAGAACAGATGGGAATAAACTCATTAATTGAATACCCTTGTCGTTAGACGGAAGGCATCTGTGTAACTCAGCTGTGTACAGTGTTAAACGTAAAGATAAACGGAAGAGAAAACTGTAATAAAGATAAACAAGGTTTTGAGGCGTAGGAGGTGACATTTTACTAAAAAATTATATATATGTATATTATATAAGATATTGATATTACTAAAATATTCATATAATATTAACAAAATATTAAAATATATTTTAAAAATTTACATTACTGAAATATTGATATAATATAGAAAAAACATTAAAATATATACAATTAAATATGGATATTACACAAATATTAATATACTCTTGAAAAATATTAAAGTATATAAAATAATAAATTGATATAATATTAAAATATATTAAAATATATCAAAACATTTATTTAATATTGAAAATATATTAAAATATTTAAAATAAAATATTGATGTTACTAAAATATTGATACAATTATTCTGTAAAGTAGAATAACAAAAAGAACAACAGCTTTACGCCTTTAATTTAGAAGTTACTATAATAAAATTTAACAGTGAACAACACAAAGGCTCATGGGAGTAATATAAATATTTTCTCACTCTACATAAATGTGTGTCATTCTTAATACAGTGACGTTTGCCTATTTATTACGAGATTTTTATTTAGCATTTTTTTTGGAAGGAGTCGCCAGTGTCAGCACTTTGTTTCAGTCAGAAATAAAGCTCCTTCTTCATATTTAAAATTTTACCAGATAGTAACAGAACAAGCTGGATTGTGTTGTAGCATGTTATAGCATAAGCGATAACAGGAAGTAGTTCAAATTAACTATAAACAGATAGAAAGTATGCAGTGTCGTTCTTTTAATAAATATAAAAATGTTGGATAATTGTAATATTGGACGAATAAAATAGTTTGTTTTGTAATAGGAAAAAATTTCTAAAAGTTGATTTTTTTTTTTCTGGAGTTTTCTACACAACCAGATTTTTGCACAAATCATATTGTATTTAATTGCTGGCAATTGTCCTATTATTCTGCCACCAATCCATCTACCACTTATCCGATCTATTCTCGGGTCACGGGGAGCCTGTGCCTCAGGCGTCATTGGGCATCAAGGCAGGATACACCCTGGACGGAGTGCCAACCCATCGCAGGGCACACACACACTCTCATTCACTCACGCAATCACACACTACGGACAATTTAGTGATGCCAATCAACCTACAATGCATGTCTTTGGATTGGGGGAGGAAACCGGAGTACCCGGAGGAAACCCCTGAGGCACGGGGAGAACATGCAAACTCCACACACACATGGCGGAGGCGGGAATCATTATTCGTTCATTCATAATTTTTTAAAAATCAATTTTATAATTTATTTTATTTTGTATTTTATATATTTTCTCCATTTGTTTCCAAATTCCAATTTTATTCTACTTTTTGAAATGGAATAAATTTTGATTTTGAAGGGTTTACAGCATCATACCATTATGCCATTGCTTATTTTATTCTAGCATTGTTTTAAATAACTCTTATTAGAGCCCCCAAATTATGATTATTGCAGTATTATAATACCGGTGTAATATTTTCATGAAATAAAGACACTATTGAAATCAGAGTACGTACATTTCCAGCAGTTTAAGTAGAGAACATTTCAGAATCTTAACTAAACCCCAGCAACTCTCTCTAAATGCTCTTAAATCTTTTGAAGCATCCCAGAGTCATCAGTTGCATAGATTGAGGCAGGACAAGATAGATGGACAAGATAGTCCTTACTGTAATTCACTGGTGGGGTATAAAACGCCGAAGGGTTGGGCTTTTCGACAAATTAAGTATTGAAGTGCAAATAAATTTCCATAGCAAATTGCCACTAATGTCCAGTTCACTAGGACTGGGCTTGATCTCAGTCAGATAGACAACAGGAACATCAATCTGTGTATGTGTGTGTGTGTGTGTGTGTGTGCGTGTGTGTGTGTGTGTGTTTCACCACCATATTGTGATTATACTGACTACAGAACTGTAGCTGTGACATATAAGCTGTAAAAGAACTCAAGAACACTTATAGATGTATAATAATATGATGGTAGAACTGATGTTAGCTAGCTGACATGTATTAGCAAAGAGGGTCATGAAAATGTCTCACTATGCTGTACAGTTTCCTGAGGATTCCCATCAGAATAGCCTCTGTTAGCACTGAAGATTAAGTAACTGTATTGCTGATCCAGAAATATAACCAAACATTCCACAGGATTTCTGTCAGATTAGCTATTATCTTCTGTTGGTTAGCTAGCTAGCATTAGCAGTGAAGATTAAGTAACCGTATTGCTTATTCAGAAAGATAAAGAAAATTCCGCAGGATTCCAGTCAGATTAGCGATTAGCTTCTGTTAGCTAGCTAGCATTAGCAGTGAAGATTAATGAACTGTATTGCTAATTCACAAAAATAACAAACAAGTTCCACAGGATTCCTGTCAGATTACCTTTTGTTAGCTAGCTAGCATTAGCAGTGAAGATTAATGAACTGTATTGCTAATTCACAAAAATAACAAACAAGTTCCACAGGATTCCTGTCAGATTACCTTTTGTTAGCTAGCTAGCATTAGCAGTGAAGATTAAGTAACCGTATTGCTGATTCAGAAAGATAAAGAAAATTCCACAGGATTTCTGTCAGATTAGCGATTAGCTTCTGTTAGCTAGATTAATTAACCAAACTGCTGATTCAGAAATATAAAAAAAGTTCAGCAGGATTGCTGTCAGATTAGCTTCTGATAGCTAGCATTAGCAGTAAACCGTATTGCAGAAATATAACAATATCTCAGAAATATGACAAAGAAAATTCCGCAGGCTTCCTGTCAGATTAGCAATTAGCGCCTTTTAACTAGATAGCATTAGCAGTGAAGATGTAGTAACTGTATTGCTGACTCAAAAAGATTCCACAGGATTCCTATCAGATTAGCTTCTGTTAGCTAGCTTGCATTAGCAGAGAAGATTAAGTGACCATATTGCTGGTTCATAAATATAACAAAGAAAATTCCACAGGATTCCTGTCAGATTAGAGATTAGCTTCTGTTAGCTAGATTAAGTAACCAAACTGCTGATTCAGAAATGTAACAAAAACAATTTCACAGGATTCCTGTCAGTTTAGCTTCCGATAGCTAGCATTAGCAGTGAAGATTAAGTAACCAAATTGCTGATTCAGAAATATAACAAAAATCCCACAGGATTCCTGTCAGATTAGCTTCTGTTAGCTAGCTAGCTAGCATTAACAGTGAAGCTTAAGTAACCAAATTTCTGCCTCAGAAATATAACACACTTCTGTCAGATTAGTTTACGTTTAGCTAGCATTAGCAGTGAAGATTAAGTAACCATATTGCTTATTCAGAAAGATAAAGAAAATTCCACAGGATTCCTGTCGGATTACAGATTAGCTTCTGTTAGCTAGTATTAGCAGTGAAGATTAAGCAACTGTACAGCTGACGCAGAAATATAACAAAGAAAATTCCACAGGATTCCTGTCAGATTAGAGATTAGCTTCTGTTAGCTAGATTAGAAGAGGTTGCTTTCGGCTGCTCCCTGTTCGGGGTCGCCACAGCGGACCAACTGGTCCGCACAACAACTTGGCAAATGTTTTACGCCGGATGCCCTTCCTGATGCAACCCTCCCATTTTTCTGGGCTTGGGGCAGGCACTGCATCCAGTGGCTGGGGTTTGGGCATTGGCTGGAATCGAACCCGGGCCTTCCGCATGATAGGCGAGTAACCTACTACTGAGCCACCAATGCCCCTTTCTGTTAGCTAGATTAAGTAACCAAATTGCTGATTCAGAAATATAACAAAGAAAGTTCCACAAGATTCCTGTCAAATTAGCTTCTAATAGCTAAACCAATTTAGTTAGTTAATCTTCATTGCTATTCCTAGCTATCAGATGATTCAGAAAGAAAATTCCACAAGATTCCTGTCAGATTATCAATTAGCTAGCTAGCTAGCATTAGCAGCAAAGATTAAGTAACCAAATTTCTGCCTCAGAAATATAACAAAAAAAAAAAAAATCCACAGTATTCCTGTCAGATTAGCTTCTATTTAGCTAGCTTGCATTAGCAGTGAAGATGAAGACTTACTTTCACACTTTACACAAATCACTTGATTAAACAAAAGCAAACAAATTAGAATTATAAAATTAGAATTTCATTGTACTTAAGTACCAATAACAATAAGATCTTAAACTAAAAAATTCCTGTCAGATTTTTAACATTGCTAGTTTTGATTATGCAAAAATCGGTGGTTATAAACCTAAAAAAAATACTTTTTACCTAAAACTTCTGTCAGATTGTCACATTTAGCAAGCATT
Organism: Hemibagrus guttatus; assembly: GCA_033459395.1. Taxonomy (NCBI): domain Eukaryota; kingdom Metazoa; phylum Chordata; class Actinopteri; order Siluriformes; family Bagridae; genus Hemibagrus; species Hemibagrus guttatus. The sequence goes on along the minus strand of JAUCMX010000008.1, from coordinate 3,290,605 downwards.
AGCATAGAAGATTAATCAAACTTATTATTGACTCCGAAATATCACTTTAAAATTCCACAAAATTCCTGTCAGATTTACTGCTAGCTAGCTAGCATTAGCTAGCAAGATTACAAAACTCTATTACTGACTTGAAAATATGACTAACTACAGGAATCCTTTCAGTTTATTTGTCTTATTATATATATATATATATATATATATATATATATATATATATATATATATATATATATATATATATTTCGGTTAGCTCAGAAACTCTGTCTGGGGATGATATATTAGCTAGCTAGGATTCGCAACAAAAATTATGAAACAGTATTAGAGACTCATTAATACTAAGATGATTGATTGCATAGACAGTGAAGATAATGCACTTTTGTGGCTAAAATCTTTCAGGTACGTTTATGTTAGCGAACTAGCATCAGCAGTGAAGATTATGAAATGAAATAATTTCACTGATTCAGATATGACTGTAACTGAAAAATCTCACAAAAATCCTGTCAGATTAGCTAGCTAGTACTTCCCAGTGAATATTATATAGTTATTTACAGTAGTTTTGACTTAAAAAAAAAAGGTCTGTCTGCATGTGTTAGCATGATAGCTATGGAAAAAAATGCTCTAATTGTAGATATCGTGTTTTCATTCATTGTCTACTGCTTATCCGATCTATTCTCAGGTCACAGGGGAGCCTGTGCCTATCTCAGGTGTCATTGGGCATCAAGGCAGGATACACCCTGGACGGAGTGCCAACCCATCGCAGGGGGCACACACACACTCTCATTCACTCACGCAATTACACACTACGGACAATTTAGAGATGCCAAGCAACCTGCCATGCATGTCTTTGGATTGGGGGAGGAAACCCCGAGAACATGCAAACTCCACACACACAGCAGAGGCGGGAATCGAACCCCCAATCCTGGAGATGTAAGGCAAACGTGCTAACCACTAAGCCACCGTGCCCCCTGATAGCGTGTTTTATTTTGGGATTATTTTTATTTTTACTGTATATGTGTCAGCTTACTTTTGCCGTACAACAGACTTGACATTTTTATTACACAACCACATGATTCGTCTGCTGTCTGAAGCTTGAGATGACGCACACAGTCAAATAGCAGCGAACTCCCATGTGCCGAAATGACAGTCGCATGAATATGAATATGAAATGTACTTGCGATTCTTAGCAACAGTCAGCACATCTCTCTGGATCCTTGATCAGCAGTGTGTTACAGAGTCTGTGCTTCGTTTTACTTTTAAGGAGACAAAAATATCATTTGAAATATAGGACATTCAGATCAAATACACCTTGTCACATGGAACCTAGGAACTCCTTCACCTCCCATGGGTTGAGGAGTAACTAGAGAGCGAGGAAGTAATTAATCATATCTGAATTCACAGGACAGAACTTCGCCCCAAGCCATTTTGTCTGGTCACCAAAAAAATATCATTTCCCTAAACAGCGATGGCCAGACAGGTGACACTCGGCGTCCCTGAGGACCGAAACACCTGAATAGCCATCCGTGCACGAACAAGCATGGATAGGCAGACAGCTCTGGTAGACAAGTATGTAAGGAATGTAAAGGTGTTTTCAGACAGGATGAGAAGTTAAGTCCATTTCAACAGGACCCTAAAAAATCGAAAAAAACCCCAGTGAAGTAGCCTTGGTACGTTTCCAAGTAAATGACTCTGAATTGACTCAAGGAAGTGGAAGTGAAGCAAACATAAAGAAATCATTCAGAGAACCGCTACACAAGAGATTTACGCGTATTCCTTCGTCTCAGCATTCCCTTTTTTCGGTCCTTTTTAATAATTATTTGTAACGTGAAACGAAACCAAACCCAACAGCAAATGAATCAAAAGAATCAAATTCACTGTGATTCAGAGTCAAATAGTGTTCTCGATTTTAGAGATTAAACAAAAACTTTTCTAAAGCAGTATAATCAGATAGTAGAAGTCAAATAGAAGTCAAAATAAGAAAACGCACTAGAATTAACGCTAGGGAACTGAAAACAACAGCAATGAGGAACTGATAATGATATACGAATGTTTTTATATTGATTCACATTTCATTGAACTTCCTATCGGTAACATAAGCAAGTGATATTCGTTCAGAAGCCCTTTGTGAATGGGTTACTATAGAAACAACGACATATTTGAAGAAGCGAATTAAGCGATTTGTTTTTAATTATAAATTACTGTAAGAAAATTCAGATTCGAGATTTCAATTCAGTTCGAGCGCTGTCGTATAAGAGGCATTGAATCCCTCTTGGAAAATCATTAAGCAGACACTCCAGGAATTTGGGTTTTTGCGATCGCAGAAATGAACACAAAACCAAGCAAGCTCCACGATATCTGGAGGAGCTTGACATTTTTCAAATCGACCGCAGATTTTCCGCAGATTTGGATGGAAACGTGTTTACATGATGTCATCAAACATGCATTCAGCCAAAGCCCTCTTCCATTCACGTGTACGATCATGAGTACAGCTGTAATAGAAAGCCATTACATATGTATCTTTACTGGTAGGAGTTTAATAGAAGAATCCTGTGCTTCAGAAAGTACGAAAAATTCACAAGGGGAAAAAACAAAGATAAAAAGAAGCAAGTAATTTTGGCCACAACAATAAGAAAAAACAAATTTAAACAAAAGAAATCCACATTCTTGGCTATCTGATGCGGCGTGTCCCATTCGAACTAAATTTTTAACCATAACACAAGCACTGAATGGTGATGAATATAGAAAGAAAAACAGAAAGTGAGTGCGGTTAATGAACCGTGTTCTGGAATCTTCTGTTAAAACAATGAGAAGGATCAATTTCAGGGCCTGAGGAGGGACACTGTCAGTCTGGCTCATTCAATTTAAACCCCACACTCTTCACATGGCTCCCAGGAGATTGACCTGGCTACATGAATCACACTACTCTTTTTTTTTTTTTTATCTCGGTGTGACAGGAAGGAGCTGGATCATGACGAAAATGTCGCTGTAAAGCGGCGAGCAACCACCAGGCGTATGCAATTCCACTTAAAGAATCCATAGTAGTACTGAAAAATAATTGATTTAGTGTAGCAGAGTGCCGTCCGGAGGTCCATTATCATACCTTTACAGTTTAACGGGACTGTGTCCTATCTGGAGATGAAGCAAGACGTCCTTAATGCAATGCAGAGAACGTTTTGCTCGACGAAGCAACGACGTCCCAGTGAGACATCCATTTCCTTCAATTGAGTCAAATGCTTGTGCGCTCTCATCAGA